>CM046813.1:19901451-20030614 GCA_025617385.1 Murraya koenigii | reverse complement strand
ATTTTTGTGTATTTTGCTTGTTTAATGCACTAGGTTGTTCTGTCGTTTCATGTGCATTCGAGAGCTCACGGCTGTGGATTTAAAGAATAATTTTCAATGGCTCATAGATTAGTAGGAGACTTTTGTATTTCAATTATTAAATAATTGAATAAATTTTTTTTTTTAAAAGATGAATAGTATGGAGAGTCCTCAAATATTATAAAGGATTAAATAATTTAGTGTAATTAGTCTTCTCTTTTATAAAAAATAAGTGAAATAAATAATACTTAAATATTATAAATGTTTAAAAATTAAAATAGTACGTAAAGGGTCTCAATTTTATAATATAATTATAAATAAAATGATGATGTAATATATTTTACAAGTCAGTATTAAAAATAATAATAATAACAATATATAAATTTTTTATTTTATATATGAATAAGAAATAATCTACATGCGATGTGTTACATAACATTATCTAACTAATTCACATCTTAACATTATTTATAGTGCAATGTTAGCTATTCTAACATATAAATCTTAATTTAAGTTTTAATTGATGTAGTATTATTTATTTATTGGATGGTAGTTAAATAATTTTATTATATATAAAATTCATCATCTAATAAATGAGTAATACATAATATTATGACTTAAGTTATGGTTCAAATGTTAGAATCCCTAATATTATTATTATTTATAATGAGTAATCAAATTTTATCATGTGTCTAGATGTTAACGTATATTAATTCACTAAATAAACATTGTAGTAACCAAAAAAATTTCAAAATTATTTGCATTTGAGAATTTTGCTCAAAAACTATTAGATGTAAAAGGAAAAATTAGATATGAGTTACAATTATGTTAAATTTTAGAAAAAAAAATAATAATAGAATCATATTTTATTTAATAAAATGTTATAACAATTAAATAGGTAATTTTGGCATCGTAGACTTATGACAAAATGATTTCTGTTTTAACCGGACGGCATGAAACAGTTTTCTAATTGAAAGAAAAAATAATAATAATAATTTTGTTCTAATTTTATATTTTTATTGATGGGCCTTGTGGTCAAACAAATGCCATCAGCCCAATTCATACTCATATCGATTACCCCATTTTAGCATTTTGTCTCGTAAATTATAATTACACAGAAAAAAATATTTTTTTTACTATTTTTATTCATATTCTAACTACCTAGATTGCAAAGTACACAAGTTTAAAGTTTTTATTCTCAAATTTTCTTTCTAAACTTGTCTTCCCAAGTCGATAACCAGTAGAAAAGATAAAGATTTTTGTTTCCCCTTCTTATATTATTGAAGTTGAATGATATAATAGCATTTGTTGAATAATTTGATTTGATTTATTATTTTCATGAGTTTAAAATAACACCAGTATTTAGTCGAACAATAGTCATTACAAATTTGATGTGAAAAATAAATATTCTTACCGAAGTGGTTTTTCTTTCTTTAGAGAGGACTTGCTTACTGGCTTCTCATTATTTTTATAACTCCGATTTATTAAGACTACTCTTTACCATACAATAGGACAGGGCAAAAAAATCGTGGCCTAAAAAAACCCGCATTGAACCGGTGGTTTGGTTCGGTTACGGATCGGTTTTTTTATAAATAACCGAACATATAGTTATATAAAAAAACCGAAATAATGGTTCGGGATTTAGTTCATAATGCATAACCGAAAAACCGGAACATTTTTATAATTTTATTAAGTTTTAAAACATATTACATTTTTATTAGTTATCTCAAATTATTATAATAAACTCATAGACACACAATTACTACTATATATATATATATATATATAATATTTTCACCATAAAACAAATCATAAAATCAAAACTTATAAATTCATAAAACTGTTGAGTCATTGATCTGCACTCAAAATTGGTTTCGCTAAACTCTATTAGGAGAGCGTATAATACAACTAAGTCAGGAGAAAAACTGAATTTTATGAATTAATTAAAACATGTAATATTGTTATTTATTATGTTATTTTTTGTTATCTCATTTTTAACATTTTGTTTAAAGAATTAATTATTTTAATATAATTGTTTTAATTTCTTAAAGAATTTTTGAGGCCAATGAAATCTCAACAAGAGCAAATGGCTGTCGATTGATGTTTTTGGTTAATAAGCTTTTTTAATTAGAAAAAAATAGTATCTTGTTTTCATAATTTGTTTATTTAATTATTTAATGTTGTTTTAAATTTTTTTATAGATTCAAATATTGAGCTAGAAATTAGAAAATGCATGTTGATGAGTAATGAAATCATGAAAATGGGAGAATGTTGTTGATATTTGTTTGTAATTTTTGTATTTTGTGTTGTAACTATTGTTATTTTTATGTTTTTAGTCTTTGTAATTTTATGTTTATATAGATGGTGCATTTGGGGTTGAGTTTAAATTTATATTTTTAAATGTGTTTTGAATATTTTGTATTTATTGTCAATATTTCTGTATTTGTAATAAAATTGTGATGAAAAATTTATTCCATTAATGAAGTATAATGGACTATAAATTTAAAAATTTAAAAATAGGCATAATAGGCATAGAACCGAAAAATCCGAACCGAACCAAATGGTTTGGTTCATGTTTGGTTCTTTATTTATTTAGTTCTTTTTAAATAAGAACCGATTTAAATTGGTTCTGTTAAATTTCGAACCGAACCGAACCGAACTGAACCGTACCCACCTCTACCACACAAGCGAAGCTATATCTTTGCTTTAAATAATGATATTTTTATTTATTGTATCTAATGTTATTGCATGCATGTTTTTATTTATAAATTAAGATATTATTTGTGTTAAAAATAATAAGAAAACAAATAATCCCAGATGAAATGCAGCGATCTGATAGGAAAACAGACAATCGAATTCTATAAATAAATGAAGATTATGACTAAAATAATGATATTCTTATGCTAGAATCTCCAAGATTTATGACATAAATACATAATAATTGTATTTATTGGTTTCCTTGCTTAAGCATAATTAATTTATATACTTATTAAATTTCATTGTTGATTGATTTTCATAGATTAGAGAGGATGAAGAAGTATGATGAAGAGGCAGCAGCTAATTTCGGATTTGATCAATTTGAATGATGGTGATGACGAGTAGGTTGATGAGATTCCTACATGGACTTGGACTTGCAATTAGATTCATTTGCTGCAGCTGTTACTGCTGCTGTTGTTGTTGTTGTTGTTGTTGACATCTTTTTACATTTTTTTTTTAATGCGACTTAGATAAGTAATTTATAAAAGTCATAACTACAATTTTTTTTCTTAAAATTTGATTAAATTTAATTTAATTATGACTTTTATGGATTACTTAGTTAAGTTGCATTTAAATTGGTTTCGTATATAATAAACTTCAAACTTAAAAAATAAGGTAAACAAATGTCAAGGGCGGACCAATACGTGATTGGTTTGATAATTTTGACAAAATAACCCACATTTATCGAAATGTTAATCAATTTCGCTATTATAATTAGTGACTGAAAGAAAAAAAAAAAAAAAGTAGTAGTTACATTTTATTGTTGAATTGATTCCAAAGTCCATTTAATGGGCTTTTATTAGAAACCAAAGAGTGGTGCTATTGGAACCACTCAATTAACCAAATAAACCCCTTGCTTGCAAAATTTAGTAAAAGACAAAACTATCAAACCCACCCAGTTCCATATTCCGCTTCCTCTCTCTCAATTCTCGAAACTTATTACAACTGACACACCCAAACAGCCATATCCACATTTCTTTCCCATTCTACCCTTTCAATTGTAATCTCAACTCTCAAGATCAATTGGATTAACATAATGATTACTGAATTTGGATCTAATAATAAATTTTTTAAAGACAATTACTCTATAAGATAATGCAAAAGTGAAACAGTGCAAGCAATGTCTCTGCAGACTTGGGTCTCAAACATCTAGAAAAATGAATCTTATTAAAAGATTATTCAGAAAAATTAATAATTTACTTATGTAATTGTACAATTTGCACTTGTGTTTTTAATGAATTCCTTTTAGCCTTCATGATAAAATTCTTATAAACGGGAAGGGTTAAATAAGATTAACAGTTAAATATTGTAAACTAGCCTTCATGATAAAATTCTTATAAACGGAAAGAGTTAAATAAAATTGACAGTTAAATATTGTAAACTTAGAAATTAATTTTAATCTCTAACTTAAAATTATTGGATTCAATAAATGATTGGTATTCAAACATTTTATCACCAAAAAAACTGAAGACAGCGGGTAGAAACTAGAAAGTGAGTAGAAAGACTCCATGAGAAAAATAAAGAAAACTATGTTTCGTTAAAGAAAAAAAATGATGGTTCTCAGAAGAAATGATAAATTTGGAATTAAAAGGAGTATTAATATTCTTAATGACGGGGTTTTAAGACAATTTTAAAGTTTTGTCAATACTTCAACTCCAACCCAATTCACAAGAAAACTTATCCAATTTCCAATTTTCCACAATCAGCCCAAAATCACTTTTTTTTTTTTTTTCATATTTTCATCCTAAAATCACTTATTCATTAAAACGGCCTTTTAAAATCAAACACCTTCGACGGCTCTCCTTAAAGAACCTGTAAAATTTCTTCGTACGCAAGCGAGCACATGCACCAAACCCCGTCATCATATTCAATTAATTAATCATAGTCTTGAATTCATTGCTGATTATGATATTCAATCAATCATAATCATAAATTTGAATTTATTAATAATTACAATTATTATAATTAATTAATGTAACGAGATAGACGATAACCGCAAGAAAAAACATTGCCACTTAGCGTGCAGAGTCCTCCAAAGCCGAACCTGCTCGGCCCCACGCCCACAGTCACCACTCGCCAATGGATAAGCCAAGGAAAACAAAAGATAAACAAAATATGATAAATACATTTAGATCCCTAAATTTATTGAAATTATATATAAATACAAATACTTCTTTTTATATTAATTTGTTGCCAGATTACCCTTCAAATTATTATAATAAACAAATAAATAAAGTTGTTATAATAATTATTAATATTATAATAATTATTTAATTAACTAATCATATTTTATTGAATCTTTTTTTTTCAATTTCAAGTCTCTACTATTGTATTTTTTAAATTATTAAAATAAATAAATAAATGTCGGGATAAAGATATTTTAATGTACTTTTTTTTTTAATTTAATTCATCAATTTAATATGATTTTTAATAAATTTTTATTGACAAAAATAATATTACTACTAAAAAATTATTCATTATTAAAAAATTTCAACACGTGAATTTGTCCATATTATAATAATTATTTAATTAATTAAACATATTATGTTAACTTATTTTTATTTAATATGAATTATAAGTCTAATTAATATTTTAAACTTTTAACATAACCAATAAATAAATTAAATTCATGTAGTCAAATTTGATACAATACAAATACTAGGTGCCAACTCAAATCGGCACTTCTATAGTATCAAAAATTACATAAGGATCCGTGTGAGAGTAGCTACAAAACTACGTTTTCCTTTCTGATTTTATGCAAATTTAGGTTTCTCAGTGTTATTATTACGATAAAACAATTTTAAAAAATCTTAAGAGTTGGTCCGCAATAATAACTGGGCCCAGTAATATCTTCTCTTCTTTACCTCAATCTTCTTTTATCAGAACACCTAACACCGAGCCTACCTCACTAGGGGATCAAAAGCAAACCTGTCGTCCATCAGTTGGTCCGGACTCTGGCTCGGGTCATTGCCACTTAGCGCCTTTCGTTAGTCTCTTATACATTCTCCTCTAAGCTTCACTCTGAAACCATCTCTCTCCGTCGCTCTCTTTCTCTCTCAGTCACTGTTAAAAGCTTTTGGTGTCTCTCCTTCTCTTTCTATAAAATTCCAAAATTGATGATCAGGAGGAGGTATCGATAGAGATTTTTTTCACTATTTTTTTGTGCTTAATATTCATATATTTGTTTGATTCTGTTTGTTTCCTGAGAAAATGAACGATTGCTGGAAAATTTTACCGGCGAGACGAAAATTCTATGGTTTAAGGTCGTTGCTGTTTTTTGTTGCTATTTTTATATTTGCGAATTTTATTTACTTTTTTGATTTTTTGTCGTCCTTCAACATAAAATGCTTTTTGTTTGTGAGTTTTTTTCCAGCATTTTTTTTTTATTTTGTGAGTTTGCGACGACGATCATGACTTGCAGCGTGTTGTTGATTTGATTTTATTCGATAACTTAATTTGTTTATTTATTTAATTTTATATTGTTATTTAAAAAAAAAATTGTCTCTGTTTTATGGAGTTGATATTTGAAACTGGAAACTTCGTCTACAGCTGAAGGCCACTGTTTGTTTGTTTGTTTGTTTGGTTGGTTGGTTGGTTGGTTAGAAACGTTATTATTGAAAAGGAACTGAATATTTGACTTATTATAATTTTTTTTATTTGTTTGTTATAAATGGAAATTTTGACTCTGAAAAAACTTTATTGTTCGGCATGAAGAATGAATTGATTACACTTTTTGGACTGAGGCATATAGTTATGGTTTAAATCGAAGTTTTTCTGTATTTGGAACTCAGAAACTTACATTTCTGCTCAAATTATTAATTACCGTTCTGTATTGGAAGATATTTTCTTATTTCTTGTTCTATGACATTAAGTATTTCTTGTTACTGTAAGTGAAATGTCCATATATACGCATGCTTTTTTGTCTGGCTCAAGGTCACTGTTTATGCAATTAGATTTATATTACCATTGTTTTCTGGTAACACGGTGCTGAAACAGAGCTAATAGTTTGTGGATTGGGGTTTGTTACTATAGGAAGTGAGTGATATCATCAATGTACTGGTTTTGCATAATTTAACATATGCTGTTTTGTCGGATCTATGAATTTGTTTGCTGTGGAGGTCATTAGTTATGTTTATTTTGCATTTTTCTAGAGCCAGAAGATGATTTGATCATGGCCATTACAGCTGAACTAATTCTGAGATTAGTCATCACAGTGCAATCCTGTTTCACTATGCTTTTAGTTAGTATTTGTCTTTGACATTTTTTTATGCTATGTTTACAGTCCTGGAGTGGCGTTCAGTGACACAAGCTGTCTGGCTTTTGTTTTAAAGGTTTTTTCTTGATTACTGTGTGGACTGAACACTTGTAGTAACATACATTACTTGCTTTACAGGGTGAAGTGGAGTGCATGTTTTCATGTTTGGTAATTAAGTGGCTTAAAGTAGTGGTCTGCTGCAGTTTTTATGACGCATTGATCACAAGATATTTCCTCGATGGGTGGAGCTTGTTCTAGGAAGAGAGACCAAGTAGATAATGAAGATGGATTGCATGGAGGGGTTTGTGGAAGATATCAAAAAAGTTGTAGTTCAAAGTGGTTGATGACCTCATTTTCAAGGCCTCCTTTGGATATTCAACGAGGCGAAGGGAAATGCCCATCCCTTATGGAGTTGTGTGCTTACAAAATACGTGAGGTATGCTGTTTTCATCTCATGCTTGGTTGAAGACCTCAACAGCTTGTTTTCTGTACTGACCTTTAAGATGCTTCCTTAAACAGGATATCGATAGATATAGCACCTTCTCAATGCTCCCAAGGGATATCAGTCAGCAAATTTTCAATGAACTGGTGTATTCCCATTGTCTAACTGAAGTTTCTCTTGAAGCTTTTCGGGATTGCGCTCTCCAGGTAACTCCTAGCATGAAATTTGGCTTTTAGAATCATCATTGTTGTGCTAGTCATTGTTAGTAGATCATGTTGATCTCTAAGGTTTTTTTTCTGACAGGACCTTTACCTGGGAGAGTACCCTGGGGTAAATGACAAGTGGATGGATGTGATCGCTTCACAGGGATCATCTTTACTATCTGTGGATCTTTCTGGTTCTGATGTCACTGATTCTGGGTTGATTCATCTCAAGGATTGCTCTAACCTGCAGTCCTTAAATTTTAATTTTTGCAACCAGATCTCAGATTGTGGTCTAGAACATATACGTGGTACCTTTGGACTCCTTTTGTCTTTTAACTGTCATTATCGCTGAATGTTGTCTCCTTAAGTAACCAGATGCTGTAGTTTTGTGGTAAGAAAAATATATGATAAAAAGAAACTGGTAGAAGACACTGGAGTTTATCTAAAGAGAAGAGTGGTGATTTTGAAGTGAAAAAGGAGCCATGGAAGAGTAAAATTATGGCATTGTGCTTTCCCATACAATAAGTTTAGACTCAAGAAAAACAGACTAAAGACATTTAAATCCTTGCAGAAATAATCAAAGCAACATTTCGCTTAATTTAATTTAATTTTTTTTTTCATTCTATCATTTCGTTTTAGTGCACAACCGATTAGGATACGGAGCCAGTTTTGGAGATGTCTCCATTGCACTGTTTTTGGATTTATCCTTCCCCATGCATTTTCAATAGAACCTTTTTCTAATGATTTATGTGTAATAAACATTTTTATGCTTTATTATTATTGATTCCATTGAAAGTAAAATCTTTATGCATGCTCCAACAGCTAGATTTTTTGAAATTGCCTTATGAGTTTGATTAAGATTAAGCTCAAGGGTATGGCATTACGACAGGTCAGATACATTGAATGGTTTTTATTCTATGGACCTGGATATAATGGAGTGCAAAATTAAATTCTTATTATTTATTCACTTATTTACGGTTTTGTTTTAACTATTTTTCTTGAGTTTGATTTTATTCTAGTAGATTTGGTTGAAGTTCCCTTCATTTATTTGTTTCGTAAAATTTCACATCTGCTGCAGCTATAGAACATATTTATTCACTTCCTTTATTTAGCGTTGTCTGCAAACAAGCTGCAGAGTCTTTGGTTTCTGCAACTCTCTTTTTGATGAAGTAAACAGCTGCAAGCAATGCTTACAGTATCAATTCATCTTTCATCAATTTTTGAATGCTTCCGTAGGAGTAAATTTAAAAGGTTACCTAGTGTTACTCCAATTTCAAAGAATTTTCAACTTGTTTTGTTTTTGTGTGTTTCGTAACTGCTACATTTTTCACTCGAAGCACTTTTTTCAGGCATGACTTTTTCTTCTTGTTGAGGATCCTTTAATTCTCCCATTATTTTGAACAGTTCTTAGGTTTGTGAAATATGTTACATTTAAATTTTATGACCAGAAATATTATTGCTGAATGAAGTTTTTGCAGAGGAGCTGATTGCTTCCTAAGTACTACCAAATTTAATTGTATGGTTTCGTTTCAATTTTAATATTTTATATTCCTTTAGTACTTGATTTTAAACTCCCTATATTCAGGAATATTTTAGGGTTGTAGAAATTGTATTTGTATGTCCTCATTGTATGTGTACATTATGCAGCTTAAGTGGCTTTCTATTTTGAAACCTAAATTGTGTGCATTTTCTTAATGCTCTCCCTTTTCTTTCTAGTATTCAAGTGAATTAGCTCAGCCACTTTATCCTTTCTGTTGCTTTATGATGGATTAGAAGTATGACTGAAAATCTTTCAGGTCTTTCAAACCTCACAAGTTTGAGTTTTAGAAGAAACAATGCAATTACTGCACAAGGAATGAAGGCCTTTGCTGGCTTGATGAACTTGGTGAAATTGGACCTTGAAAGATGTGCCAGAATTCATGGTGGTCTTGTTAATCTCAAAGGTATGATGTGTAAAGATAATCTGTAAAACTGTTGGTGTAATTGTTGACCTCAACATATTTGTGAAAATAACATCTACATTTTGTCAGGAACCCATTTGTGGTAACAGATTTGAGAATATTTGCATTTTTATTGTTCACAAACCCTTTGTCGCCCTACTCTTTTTCTTCCAAGGTGGAGTATAGATTTGATTTCCTATATGAGATTAAAATTTTAGAACTAGTGTTTCTTGGTAAAAGTAATTGCAGTGGGAACTAGAAAGGATATTGGAAAAAGAAAAATCACTTGTGTTAAACTGGGTCTTATCCTTCCCTTTGAATTTTGAACATGGAGCAATGGACATCGATTGGAGTTTTCAAGTTGGTATAGCTGTTGATAATTCCTAATCAGCAATCTAATAATCTGTCTGGTGTACCATATTTATGGTTTTACAGGTTTAACAAAGTTAGAGTCTCTTAATATCAAATGGTGCAATTGCATCACAGATTCTGATATGAAGCCTCTCTCTGGTAATGCTCATCTTTCTTTCTATTTTGGGAAAAGAAATGTGTTACAAGTTTAACAAAGCTGGATCTATTAATATCAAATTGGTGTGATATACATACCATCATGTCAAATGTGCTTTCTCTCTGTTATTAGACTAATCAGAATACTTTGTTGGAGGCTTATATGATAATAAATTCCATTTTAAACATCTCCACACTCTCCCCAAACTGAAGCATGGATATATTATCACGCTTAGCTTTTTGCAGAACAGGAACTTAACAATTGTCCTGTTCCTGGATTTTTATGGAAAATAACCACTCAGCTGATCGTATGAATTCATATTCATAGTGACAATTTGTTTTTATACAGCCACAAACACTTGTGCAAACAATTTTGTACAAACTGACATGCGACATCAGTTTGTGGCTGTATCATTACTCATAATGACCATAAAATGTTCACATTAAGAATTTATGTGCATTTTAACCTTTTTTTTTTCCCATACCTTTTTACATTTCAATAATCTATTCTTGATATTGGGGTTTGCAATCATTGAACCTTGTAGTTAGTCAACCAAGTGACTGGCACTTTGTTTGGATGAGGCTTACCTTAGTTAAATCCAATATGTTTTCAGTAGCAAGCATTGCTTGTAAGAACTACCCTCTTCTCCCTTAAAAGCACAAATATAGTACTTCATGTCTGTCTAAATGTATTTGATGGATCTGTTAAGTAAACTTTTGATATCTATTGTTAGTTTTTAAGCTGTAAATATTCCAGTTGAAATTAATGATTTAATTATATGTCAGGGCTTATGAACTTGAAAAGCTTACAAATTTCCTGCAGTAAGATCACAGACTCTGGCATTACTTACTTGAAAGGTATTTTATTTCTCTCATTTTACTACAAGTTTTATTACATCCCAATCCTGGACATATGAACATTTCACTTTGTTTTAGTGAATGTGGGTTTTCTGCTGTGTGTAATTTGCTGCTAATTTTTAACGCTAATCAAGGTCCCTTGGAAAGCAGGGAAACCAGTTAACCACATGAGAAGACTGGTTTGAGGGGGTGTGCAAGGTTTTGAAGTTATAATTTTCACAAATGGAATTAGTCTAAAACCAAAATAATTAGTACGCTGTGACTATTTTAACTATCTGATGGTACAATAGTTGAATTGCAACGATGGACCATTGCAATGTCTTAGTTCTGGAAAGACCTAAAATTGCCAAAGTACTTTTTCAATCCAAATGGCTACAAATACCTTGAACAACGATCATTGACACATTTTCATAAATTTGAAGTGTTGTCTTTGATCTATGTTTCAGGATCGTCATTTTGATGTGTCATCTTTATTCTATGTTTCATGATTATAAGATTGTTCTGCTTGCAAGTCTTTCTAACAAGTATTACAACTTCCTTGTCTAGTGTTTTTCTTGGTTTCTTGTAACCTCCATTTTATCCAAATTAAGGGGATTTTAACTCAATATTTCAAATTGCTTTCCTTTGTAACCGGATTTATTTGTTTCAGGTCTGCAAAAGCTTAATCTACTGAATTTGGAAGGTTGCCCAGTGACTGCTGCATGTTTGGACACTCTTTCAGGTCAGAATTGCTGAGTGTTTTGTGTTTGTAGTAATCATTAATTTTTATTTTTTGTTGGTATCAAGCCTGCAATTACCAACTCATGCACCTAGATTTTCTTTTTTTTTGATGATTGACATTTGATATGGTTGTAAAACATGGAGATAATGGGTATGTTTGGAATTGAGGTGCTGTAGCTTTGTGGAAAAAAATTTGTAATTATAAAACAAAAGTTAACAATATGTAGTAAATACAATTTTTTAATAATAATTTTGATAAAATTATTATAGATACAATAGATTTTTCATCATACAAGTGAAAAATCATATTAAAATAGTTTCTAACCTACAACAATTAGTATTTATCGAATACTTTATTGCTGTAGCTCAATCTCAAACATACGCAATATATATAGAAAATTATCTGTATGAGTCTGTGTGGTCTACATTTAATAACTTGGTGAAAGTTTAGAAGCAATTGCTTGATTGTATAATTTTCATACTTAATCTTTTGCTTAGAATTCACATAGTTACCTCTTTTTGCCTGTTTTTCTGCAGCTCTTGGCTCACTCTTCTATTTGAATCTTAACCGGTGTCAGCTGTCTGATGATGGATGTGAGAAGTTTTCCAGTAAGTAGCCTTAATGCTCAATTATTGCACATTTTGGAATCCATTGGATTATACTGCAATAGATAAAAAGTTGAAATACTTTTTTTGTGCAGAGCTTGGGAGTTTAAAAGTTTTAAACCTGGGCTTCAATGATGTCACAGATGCATGTTTGGTACACCTGAAAGGTGGGCTAGATTTTGCTGTAGCTCTATCTTATAAAACTTAGTTTTGGGGATTAGTGTTCACTTGAAATCTTCTGCTTTACTTGTTTATTTATATCATGTTAATGAAAGTTGTCTTGCTGTTTTCACAATAGACTGAGCGACTCCACATTAGAAGTTCTATAACTTATTTTATTATCTGGTATAGATTGCATTTTTCTGTCTCATGGTTGAGTAAATGACACTCATTTTTTATCGCCTGTTTCTTCTGCAGCTTCTTTGTGAGTACATCTTAATTGGTTTACAGATTGGAACAATAGTTTCTAATTAAAAAAAAAATAGAAAGAAGAAAAAGAGAGAAACGGAAGGGATAATATTTATTTAATTTTTCCTCTGAAACAGGATTGAGAAACTTGGAGAGCTTGAACTTGGATTCATGTGGGATTGGTGATGATGGACTGGTTAATTTGACAGGTGACTACTTGTAACAGTTTTCCTGTAGTTGTGACCTCTACTTTGTCACATTTTACTGTCTTCTGCTTCAATATCTATAATAAATTTTTCGGGCTGGAGTTATTATTTGATTGATTTACCTTGTTTTTCCATAGTGTTCTGCTTACAAACAAAGATAATGGAATTTGTGTTGCACGGCTAGGTTTATTGTGAATTTGAACACCTGATGAGATAAAACTTATGTTACAAGCTACATATTTTGATGTCTAAAATCAACCATAAGAATAAAGTCATTAATGATGTTACCGTCCTGTATTAGAATCATTGTTCGTATCAAATAACACAAGATCTGTAATGGAATGATGAACATAAATGTCTTGCATCTCTGCCAACTGAAAACAGTCCCCTGGTCATGAACTCAGACAGAAATTGTGAAGTTGTCAACTCTAGGCAGGAAATTGTATGACATAGTAGAATGGAAACATGAACTAGTCTTTAGGAGGAGTAGGTGCCAGACGTTACCATTGTGTTTTGGGTAGGGATTTCATCTTTTTTATTTATTATTTTACCCTTATTATATATGTATTGCACTTTTAAATTTTTTTTTTCTTTTGTCTCATGACTTGCTTGCTTCTTCCTCATCTTTTTTTTTTTTTTTTAAAATCCCCTGTATAATCCTTTATGCTTCATGAGATTGATGTTTACATATTGCGTTGGATTCAGGCCTTTGCCATTTAAAATGTTTGGAGCTGTCTGACACACAAGTTGGAAGTAGTGGGCTCCGCCATCTCTCTGGTTAGACATATCGCCTTCTGTTCATGATTTTATCGATTTAATATCACATATCATATGTACAGATGAATGTACTTGAAAAAATGAATGTAGTCTTGGTTTCTGTATATTGATTTATGTGTTTCAGGTTTTGCCTGAGCACTCAACTTTAATGTGTCTGGATATACTTTCGTTTTAGTTTAGCTGGATTTAAACTGGGTCGCCTCCTAAACCCCATCACTCCTTTCCTGGTGTAATAGGATGCTGGTTTTGAAGCCTGTTTTATTATTATTATTTTCAAATTTATTGTTCTGCCATCATGATTTTGGGATGGCAGTTCTTCAAAGTATATCTTTTCATCTATGGTGAGCTCATCAATCTTAAATAGTTTCTATCTTTCTTTCTTTGTTCATAGTGCTTTATGTCTGTTCACTCTTAAGGCTCCTTTGGAAATCAATCTGAAAACTCTATTGATCACTAAACTAAGGTTTCTTTTCCAAGAAATAGTTTAGGTTGTACTCAATCTTCAGAGACGGTAAAACGTGCAGAAAGCCTTGAATTTGTACTTGTTCTGCATTGACTCATTCTTAAAATGCTCCCTGGATTTTATATTATATGTTAACTCGACTTTTATCTTTCTATCTTCTTGTAGGTTTGACAAATCTGGAGAGCATAAATCTTTCATTCACTGGAATCTCAGATGGTAGTTTAAGAAAGTTGGCTGGATTGTCATCACTTAAGTCTCTTAATCTCGATGCTCGGCAAATTACAGATACTGGACTTGCTGCTCTCACAAGTGAGTGTCTTTAAATGAATGGAACCTTTGTAAATTTGAGTACTCATCTTTAAGATGAATGTTTCCTTTAAGAATTGCATTCACCACATGGTATCATAACAAAAAGTTGCGTGTTCATTTTCCTTGAACTCTAATAATTTAGTGTTGTTTTTTTGTGCTTACATGCATGTAATAAATGTCTCATATAAATTTGGCCATGCAGTAGGGCATGTTTATTGTTTCAACTCTACTGCTGGTTCTTATAACTTTTGAGATTAAAGCTAAGTTGAATGGATGTGAATTCTGGCTTTTTTATTCGTGAAATGTATTGAACTTATAACATTTGTATGTATCACTTGTACAGGTTTGACTGGATTGACTCATCTCGATCTTTTTGGAGCTCGTATTACAGATTCTGGAGCAGCTTATTTGCGAAGTAAGTTTCACTATGCTTAAATGATTTAGTTAAAAACAGAAAAATATTCTTTTACTATTGATGCCCTCTACATCAAAACTACACTTGCGCTTTTGGACCTGCCAAATAGATTCTGGGAGTGAGGTTCCATTTTCATCAATAACAACTAGATGCACTAATAACCTTATCGACAGCCATTCTAGAACACCCAATGTAGACTAGAAAGATGGATGCATGCATAAATTATTTCCAATTATCCAGTTTATTTATTTGGATCATTATTTATTTATCCTAACCCTTTCGTATGTGACTGTACACAGAAACAACTTGAAGTGTATATTAACTGAACCTTAGAAGGCAGTCCTCATGAAATTGGAACTTGAACACCTGCTAATTATTTGATATTGGACGCATTGTCTTGTATATTAATTACTCAACCTCCGTAATGAAGTTTGGTTTGGTTGTCATTTACTGCCCTGATTTGAATTCAGTTATATATGCAAATGGTTACTAATCTTTATTATCAATCGATTAAACAGATTTTAAGAGCTTGCGGTCCTTGGAAATATGTGGAGGAGGATTGACTGATGCAGGTGTAAAGCATATCAAAGATCTCTCATCCCTGACACTGCTAAATCTATCACAAAACTGCAACCTGACAGATAAAACATTGGAGTTGATTTCTGGTATCTCGATGAACTTTTAACCATATGCTACCTTTATCTCCTTACTTTGGATGATTATCATAGAGAAACTGTCAAAAGCACCTTCTTGAGGATCCTGGATTCAAATGTCATGTGCATTCATCAATGATTAATGATTGGTAGTATTAGTTCATAAGCTTATTTCTGAAATAAAAAATTATTACTGTGACCATCTACTGAATTAGGAGGGTATGTCACTTATCTTTGGTTAGTCAATTCCAACTCTGCATATAGCCTATTAAGTATGATGTCATCCAAAGGTTGTGACCATCTACTGAATTAGGAGGGTATTTCACTTATCTTTGGTTAGTCAATTCCAACTCTGGGTATAGCCTATTAAGTACGATGTCATCCAAAGGTAGTGTCATTTTGCCACTTTAACCATACGGAAGCTTAAGAATGGTTCAATCCAACATAGTAAGGCCTATCCTGTCATATAATTCAAAAGAAGTTTCGCTACTTTAACCATTCGGAAGCTTAATAATGCTGCAATCAGTAAGGCCTGTCCTGTCATATAATTCAGAAGAAGTTTTAATTAAAGAAGCAAAAGCAAGCTTATGATTATCCTTTTTAATTTTCAATGGGTAAAATTTTTGAACTTATAAAAAGTCACAAGTTGGAAACTAAGGAATTTTTAGCTTTTTAGGGAATAACAAAATCATATTGGATATGCTCATATACTGTGAAGATCTTTTCACCTTGTTGCCGTAACCCATGTTCTTGTAAATGCAGGATTAACAGGGTTGGTCTCTTTGAATGTTTCAAATTCCCGGATAACAAGTGCAGGATTACGTCACCTGAAGCCACTGAAGAATTTAAGATCACTGACTTTGGAGTCATGCAAGGTGACAGCTAATGACATTAAGAGGCTTCAATCAAGTGACCTCCCCAATCTGGTAAGCTTCCGCCCTGAGTAGTTCCGGAGGTTGAATATGATGTCCTGTAAATAGCTACATTGGCATGGAAGAGATGGCTACTTGTATGCCTAAGAAGACATTTGACAAACTGTACATATGGGTTAGACTTGGAAGTGGGTTCATCAGTAATCAAAGGTGTTTATGGGGCTATTCTCTTTGCTCTATGAGAACCGGTCTTTTGAATTATTTCCAGTATTTAAGTTTGCTCTATGAGAACCTTTCTTTTGAATTATTTTCAGTATTTAAGTAATTGTACATAAGCTTCTTTGACAGTAGTTTGAATTGCTCATCTAAAGAGCATCATTTCGGAGCTCGTTAGAGCATCATTTCATATTGTTTTAAAAACTTAGTATATGTGTATCTGCCGGTTCTTGGTAATGATTTAAGATAAGTTGCAGCTTGTAATTATATGTAGACTCTTGAACCATGCCGTTTTATGTGTTTAAATATATGCCACTTGTCTGTTACTATGGTGGGTCTTGTGATGATTTTCTGGTTTCATGTGAATTCCGATAATTGAATGTCCGAAACGATTGCTTCGATTATCAATCAAACTGCTGGGGGTGTTTAAATTTTTATTTTTAATCATCTGGTTATGATTTTTGATTAATTTCAAATTTTTAAAAATGTCCATTTGTTTGCTTCTCTTATATGACAAGTTAACCTGTGCAAGGACCAAAAAGTAGTTAAAATGGAAAATATATATATATATATGTATATATACTAGGGTTATAGGCGGATATTTTACGAGTCGTTTATATTGTTTTAATCCATCTCGTGGAATTCCTACTTTCTTTTGTTTTAACCCAACCTCACTCAAAATTCTCAATACCTCCGGCTTTCTTAACTATCTTGTTTCGTTTTCCACTTTTTTTGGAGTAATGTAATCATATGGTTTATTCAAGTTTTGTTCCATTTTTTTTTTTAGATTAATTAAATAATTATTATGGGTCTCGATAAGATATTGTGTATTTGGTTCGTCATAAGTCTTTGGGGAAGTTACTTGATTACGATATACGATTAGTAATGGTACAACATTTACTATTGAATATCAATCTATACGATTTTAGATATAATATAATTTAAGAGGTCTACTTAAAATAGCTTGAAAGTGTACATCTAACGTAATTGAGATTTAGTGCTGCAGATATAAATATTTACTTATTTATAAAGGTATGGCCCTCTAAGATGGACTGAAGAGAGTTTCAGTTATATGTTCTCCAATACTTCTATTAGTGTAAGTTAATTTTATTTAGATAATTTAATCAGTTATGATGATATGTCGTCTACAAGTAAATGTTATAAACGAGATACCATATAAGTTCATGAATGTGTTTGAAAAGTCGTTTGTATGATAAAGTAGTATACAACAGCTCATACGTTTTTATTTTGGAGTGAATGTTTTGTGACGTGATCTGCAAATTGAGACTATGAACAGCATATGATATGCATTGCGTAAATTGTACTAGACACCATCTACATGATGAAGTTATAGACGATATATTACACCCTCTCTACTCGAACGTAAAAATCGTATGAAATTCCATCTATGTTGGGAATATATAAACGATTTGTCATGCACATTCTATAAATCTTTATGATATGTTCCTCTGCAATGAAGTTGTAAATATATAATAATTAATATTGATATATTTAACTTTCTTCTAAGTTAATTCAGTCGGTCGAGTTCAATTGTAACTACACAACACACAAGAATAATACTACATATAATCAAGTCTAATCATATCTTATCCAATCCAATTCAAACATACCAACTATACCTTAAATATTTGTCATGTAAGTATATGTTTGTAGAATTTAGTTGAACAATGCTAATATTCGATGTGACACTTCATTTATTCATTGGTGTCATATAGTTAGAACATTTAATAACAATATATATATCAACTATTACCGAACATGTGGCCATCATCAACTAACTAGGGATGCGTCATTTGTGACATTAGCTTGTACGTTTTGGCTTCGTAGGCCTGCATGACTCGATTTGAGCAACCCAAACGACATATCCTTATGGTGCTTTCTATTTTCTGTATGAAACGGGTTCAGATTCAGTTTCGGCGAGCTCTTGTTGCAGGCTTTGTTAGGATGATAAACGGCAGAACAAAATCTAAATGGAATTGTCTGTCAACATTGCTCGAACATTGTAGCCATAATATTTGTTGTATATTACAAAGGTTGAGTTGCTGTAATTTTGAAAAGCTACGAAGAGGAAAGGGCATAGTGTCCTCGAATTTTCTTTCCAGTTGTCAAATACAATGGTGAGGAAAACTTCATTCAAGTTGATATTTAAAAACTGCATTGATGATATTCAACATCAAGAGAGAGAAGATAAATAGCAATTCCTTTAAAAAGGACCATTCTAAGAGTTAAGAAGGGAAAACATTTAACTATCAATTCTCCTAAAGCATTTACCTTACATCTTCTTATAATTATCTTGATTAAAAAAAAAAAAAACATGTTAAAATCTACATCTTTGCATGTCCTTCATGTAAATTACACATCACGTACCTCAAACTGCAAAATTGGGGAAACGTATATCAATAAGACAAGTACGATGACAAATCGTTTAAATTTCATAAGTAAATAATGACATTGGACTGAATCAAAAGTTAAAGTGGTCTTAGATTGAAAATGTTCTTTTTAGCAAAACAAAGCATACCTCATTTGGGAATGGTGGCTGGCAAGGCAAGCATGTAAAAGAACCTATGCTCTGCCAGCCATTTCATCATCTCTGTGCTTGATCTGAACCTGAACCTCCGACTGGAGGAGTAGCTGGCAAGCTGCTTGTTGACCCATTCTCAACAGGTGGTGGGACTCCCCATTTACCTTCAGATTCAAGTGGCTCAAATACATGTACCCCACCATCAGATAGTCCCAATGCAAACTCATTTGGTTCTTGTGGATGTGCAGCAATCACAAGTGGGTGGACATTGGAACTGCTGCATAAAGAAAAAGAGATGAATTATCAATGGCAGTCACAGTAACAGATGCAGGAGTTGAACATTATTTGACTTTCCAACCAATTAGCAAATTGCATATTTATAACTGAAAAATTCAAGCAGTTGGTTCAGGAAGGTTCCATCATATTGACTTCATGTTTGGCATCATAAAAACAATTTACTAGGTCAAAGTTCAAAACCTCAACACTACTTGAAATTTAAGCACTCTACTTCTTCAGTAGATTCTATAGTAACGAACCTCAGACAACCAAAATAAAAAAACACTTCATTATCAAACGGTTTATTTTTGAAAAAATCTTGCTGGGAATTTTGTTAATTTTTTTATTGCTAGATACTCAAAGGTCATCATAAAGATTAGGGGGGAAGCGTTATCTGAAAAGCAAAAGCCCAATCTGAATAGATCGACTCAGCCATTGGGAAGATGAAATAAGAGAGATAAATGCTCGACCAGAATAGCAACCTCACAAGATTGGAGTTGACTGTCATCTCTATAGTAACCAAGTCCCACAGAATGTTTTCGTATCCATGCATGTCAATTCATGCAATAAGAAAAGGAATAATGTGGAAGCTGATTTTCTCAGGTTAGATATAAATCAAGGTGCTGAGGTCTCAAAAAATAAGATAAACCGTTGATGGTGAATGCAAAATTAGTAATTTGACATAAGTACTTATGCCAAAGCAAGGGACAGTTCTGAAACGTATGCAGCATTAGGTTGCCTAAAACACTCACCAAGATTTGTGTAAATGATCAACCACTATCAGGCTAATGAATATCATCCAATTACTAATGAAACATATAAGAAGAGGAATAAATGTGGAAGCTGATTTTCTCAGGTTAGATATAAAGCAAGGTGCTGATGTCTCAAAAAAATAAGATAAACCGTTGATGGTGAATGCAAAATTAGTAATTTGACATAAGTACTTATGCCAAAGCAAGGGACAGTTCTGAAATGTATGCAGCATTAGGTTGCCTAAAACACTCACCAAGATTTATGTAAATGATCAACCACTATCAGGCCAATGAATATCATCCAATTACTAATGAAACAAAGGATGATGTTAGTTCAACTCAAAATTGATTTTGAACATGAAAATAGAACCTACTACCATCATATGGAACCAAGTACCTAGCAACATGGACTAGAAAACATGCACAAAATAAGGCAAAGGAGGAACCAGTACACCCGATTTGAGCATGTCGCAAGAGATGTACCTGACACCAGCAGGAAGATACGCAGATGGGTTGATACGACAACGCAACTTGAGATTTGCAGCACTAAAAACACACACAGTTGCATCTAAGAAGCAAGCATATACCAGCTGGCTATCGCATGAGAATGTTGCGTGAGTGATTGGAGCAGAAGACTCACGTGGGACCCACTGATCACAAATAATTTATAAACTTTAGGGAAAAAAATAAAAAATTGCTTCACACAGAGCAAAGTGAACTTGATGAAAAAAATACCTGCTTCACACATTCTAGTTTTGTTGTTTCAAATATAGCGAGCTGTGTCTCATGTACAACCAGGAAGTGTATTTGGTCTTGATGAAACTGTACACGGGTGTCTGACTGCGCAGTCGGCGTCCTCCCAGTTGGAATTTGCAAGAATCTATTCTTTTGCTTTTCCCATCCGTCAGAGCTCCATACACAAAGCTGTTGAAAAAGCAAGAAGATAAGTGAACGAATATCACACCCTAGATTAAGGCTTCAACAAGACAAATGGGACCCCAAACAACAGAATCTTTTATTTTGCTGAGCATAGTAGCATTCAGGGATAATTCACTGGTGATAATGATTTCAATCTGAAATTTGATCATAATTGTTTAGTCAACTAAGCTACAGAGTAAGCAATCAATTAAGAGTGAGTTTATAAAGTAGAGAATGTTGGAAAAATAGGTCAGGTATTTAGGTCATTATAATAATAAACCAAAAGAGAAAGCCAGTCGATGACGCACAAAAACATAGGAAAATAACTACCTGAGAATCTGCTCCAGATGAAACCAGCACATTCAACGCATGGGAGAAGGCAAGGCCAGTTATTCTTTTGGAATGGCCTTTAAGCTTGCTTTTAACCTGGAAGAAGAGAAGGTAGATGAATAATGCATTCTCAAAAAAACAGGTTCAGGCAATTGTATAATCCCTACCATACCTCATCTACACGAACATTATATATCTGAATTGAGGAATCATCCATGCCAATAGCAATGATATTGTTGTCTTGAGGATGAAAAGCAAGAAATGTTGCTGCAGGTGGTGGTGGCATAAAAGTTGCCATTGTCTGCATTTGCAAAAGAAGTTGAGATAAGTGACATGAATTTGAATATGAACATCAAATTACAGAAAAAGATTCATGCATTACCTTAAATGTCATCATATTGAAGAGGGAAATCTTTCCACCAGAGGCCGACATTACATAAGAATCATTCTTGGACAAAGCAAAGCAGGGTACAGCCTCCTCAGGGTTAGAGTCAGTAACATCATTAGTCATCATAATGCCACTTGGCGGTTGCCATAGCTGAGGTGCTACACTGGCAGTTGCCTAAAGGATGAAGCAACAATCATTGAAACTATATAGTTCGTTTCTAAATTAATGACTTAAAAACTGTCAAAATCTCAGGACAGAAACTACTTTCAAACATATCCAAATACCTTGCCAGATGAATTACGCTCAGTTCGCTGCCACTTCCAGAGCAGATGAATTGCATTCGAAGCTAATGCTAAAATGGCATTACCTGAATTTGTGAAGATCAACCTTGATATCTGTCGTATTCAAGTAACAAGTGATAAGGATACCCTTCTTGGAGGACAAAGGAAAGTAATTCATTGTTCACCAGTTTGCACAACATAAAGCCAAATATAATTTTGTTAAAATAAGCATCAAAATTACTTAAGAAATCAAACTGATTGTCAACATCCAGGGTTAGTACCACTAAGCAGGTCCTGAAGGCGTGATTGTGAATTAACACTCAATAGTGGTGATAATTAATTACACATATAAAGAGAAAGAAAAAGAAACAAATAAAATACAAATAGAAAATGCTGAATGATCAGAAATCATCATAAAACATTAACATTTTCTGGAAAAAGACAACTATTTTTTAATTGTATGATAGGCAGCCCATGAGCAAAGCCAGTTGGCAGATTTTTGTACCTTTGTTGCCCTCAAGTTTTCAGGAAGCCTCAAAGTTCGACACTGATTTGGTTCACTGAGCTCAGTTAGCTTCCAAACCTTTGATTTGTCATTGGATTCTTCAGTTATTCTAGGTTTCACATCCGCCAAGCTCCGTGCATCTCCATTCTGGCAAAATATTTAATTTGCTTATTGGTAAAGATATGATAAAAGAATCATAAAACAATGATACCAAGCTCCATCTGTCATGGGAGAAATGTACATTATATAATAATATCCTCATACAACTTTGAGGGGTAACTGTAAAATGGTGAAGTAAAATTGTGAGATTAAATAAAAAGCATGTATGTTCAACAGACCATTCCTGGAATTGAAACCATAGAAGCTGCTCTGTCTGCAAGTCCAGCACTAGTTGCAGCAGCTGCTGCTGCTGCTGCCGCCGCTGCAGCTGAAATTGGGCTTATTGCAGGCTGCATTAGGTAACACATAGAGATTACACTCTTCAACACTGACACAATGCAATATTAGACCAAAAAACAATATTTCTACCTTTGAGTTTTCTGATGTTCGTGAAGCATCATAAGAAAGATTCTCAAATGTACGCAGCAAACGAATGCCATCTGAAGTTGCCAAAATCTTGATTCCATTATCATTGGTAGACACAGCCAAGAGACAGCCATCCTTGTTAAAGCGGATTCGAGGACTTGCCTAAGAAATATGAAAGGACAAAAATGAGCAATTGCCAATGTTCAAAAGGTTCTAACAATCCACTTAGATATGGTACACTTACCGGAAGGCCTCCATCAGCATCAATACTAGTCAAAAGTTGCACATTGTCCATATCCCAGAATTTAATGGAGAAATCATCACCAGCAGCCAAGAACCGGTTTTTAGTTGTATCAAACTGCACAACACCCAGAGATCGTTTGCGGAATCCTTGATAGGTCCTCTTCACAGCTCCTTCACTTTCATTCCATTCAACAATAAACGACTCCCCATCTTTACTTGTCCCGCATGAAAAGAGCCTGCAGTATCCACCCACCAACTTGGTAAGGAGAAGTGAAAAACAAAAACAAAGCCATTCAACAAAAAATAGCATAATACTCGAAACACAGGTAGAATTGAGTCCAGCATATTAACCTTGTACCATCAGCACTGTAGGCCATTGTTGTGCACCAGCGGCCAGGAGCATCGTAATCAACTCGAGATCCCAAATTGTCATACAACCAAGCTTTAATCTTTCCATCAAGTGCCGTTGAAAAGATGAACTAAAACATAAAATCACAGAGGATCAAGAACTAGGACAGATAGGACATAAATAGACACAGAAGGCAAAAATAAGTAAGAAAATCTCCAAAAATGTAACCAAGGCAATGAAGTTAAAATATAATACAGCTACCTGGATATTTTCCTTGTGATGGGGGCAGACAGAATAAACAGGAGCCTCGTGGCCTTCAAATATGTACTGCTTTGCACCATTAGTAGCATCCCACACCTAAATTTACATACCAAATTAGCAAAGAATGGCAACTTCTATTCCACAATTAAACAAGAAAATATATATATATATATGTAGAAAAAAAACCTTGATAGTTTTGTCGTCACCACAAGTTATCACGGAAAGTTGCTTATTTGGATGCGAGAAAGCAATATCATTTACTCCACCAACATGAGCATCAATCTGGATCACGAATTTTAGAGTGACTTGCACATGGGAAACTCAAATAAAAAACTGGACATGCATTAAACTTTATAATGAATACATACCTCCAAATGCTGTCGAACTTCATCTCCCCCATGATATGAATAGATTTGGACAATGTGCCTTGAGTATGCAACTCCTGTCAATTACATCGAACGGACATCAACTAAGGCTCTATTCCACCAAAATTTTTAATATTGGTTACATTACATTAACCAGTGTAGAATCCAAAGTCCAAAATCTTCAAGCTTACCAAATAAACTACCATCCGGGCTCCATATGACACGGTTAACAGACACACCAGGATCTTTGACTAGAGCTGCCTGAATTCCATCAATATTCAGATTTAGTTACTACAATATTACATGTATTAATCATAGGGCATGGACATAATTGGTGTCTTTAATTGATAAAGAAACAGGTGACACACCTGGAGTGGCATTGAGCATGCACTGAGATCCCAAACTTTAAAGTTTCTCAAAACAAGTCGCTCCCTAGAACCAACTTCCCATAATCCTATGTCTCCCACATTAGTTCCAACTGAACCATTACATTGAGCACAACATTGAGAAAAAAAATAGAAGTCAATCGTAGGATAAAAGAACAAATGCTTTTAAGGACAGAAACATACCAAATAGCACATAACAAATAAAAGGCTCAAAATTTTAAACCTAAAAGAAGTGTCTGTTGAACAGGATGGAAGTCCATGCTCATAGGAGTTGATCCTTGATTCAAAGTCCTTGTCACAGTCTTTGGCAAGTCTTCAGGTGCACTAAAAGCCTGACTGTGACTGTGACCCGGAAATGACACTGGCAATACATTAACAGGCAGGTTTACCTGCAAAAATAACAAAAGATCAATTAAAGAAGTCACTAAGAAGAAAATAACATGTATCAGAAAAAATGACTACAGAACTTCACAGTGAGATGTATGATTTCCTGAGTCAAGTGAAAACGAAAGCTAGATTACCTCATCGGATATTCCCAGTGGCCTAGTCCTTTTGGAAACATGGTCAGAATCCCCTGATGGGTAGTCAACAGACGGGTTAGTTGGAGGAGTTCTGGGATGCTTCAAGGCAGCTGAACAAGGCAATGTGAAACATCCATAGTTAGAAATATTGCTAATGCATTACATAGATCTCAAACCTTTAATGCAGAGAGACTTGATGACCTACAGTGAGACAGGGACGTACCCGCTGGGATCGATGGGCCACCAAGACCAATAGCTCCTCCGGAAACTGCTGGATGAGTTACAGTGGGAGGATTAGACATCCAACCTGCAAGGGGTGTTGGAACTGGGGCTGGTGTAGGTTGAAAAGGCTGAACGCATAAATTAAGAATGATGAGAATACATACAAAGACTCAGAAACAAAAAACAGCAACGAAAGAAAGCTTAATGACTCACCCCGTGTGCCCCTAGAGGAGGGAAACCCCCAGCTTTTGGCAAGGATCCAAGCAATGGATTGTTTGCAGGTGATGGAGCCCGTGCACCATTTGGTTGTCCACAAGTGTGATCCACAAAGAGAGTTTTTATATCTGGATTTGGCCTTGGGTTTTTACAAAGTTGGTGCTGCCAATTCAAGCTGCGATTTATATGAGAAGAATCAGTTATTGTACCAGTCAACAATCACAGCTGATAGGACCAGCTATGAAAAATGCCAATGTCATGAAAACTTATAAAAGTTACTGGAATAATGTAGGTGGTTAAAAGTTTATAATTGCATTCTGCAAGTATGCCATGTACAGTATACCCTTTGACAAGAACTAGAAGACTATTTGTATGCAATTCCTTCAAACCATAACAGCATTTTCTTTCCATGTCACTTTGTAGAATTTTCCACTCGAGATTCAAATTGAAGTGATTATTACAAGAGGCTCTTAGAAAAGAAAAGATGGCCCAAGTTCATTGAACTGTTTTCATAAACTATTTAACATTCCGAAAGCCAAATGGACTCTTTCCATAGTATAAATAGATACTGTAATAAAACATAATCAAGTGCAAATATCCCTCAGGTACCCCTGTTAAACTTTTAACAATCAATCTATTTAAATTTCAGGATATAAGAAATCTCTATAAAATTTACCTTTGGTTGATAAGAGTGCGTAACCTTGAATTTTTAAGGTTGGGGAACTGCAATTTATCACGGAACAAAGGGTTGGCTTCAATAAGTTTCTTGAGCTCAACTAACATGATTGATCTTGCAGACTTTGTATCTCCATACTTAGACAATTGCTCATTCTCCCTACAATGGTACACAAATACCCATTTTAAGTTCCATTAACTGCCAAGTATTCTACATTCAAAGATTAAACCAAAACCAATTAAACACAGCCACCATACCTAAAATTCTCCAACGTCAACAGCTGGGTAATCTCCTTGAATAGTTCCTCATTAAATGTAGAAAAAACCTTTAAATCTTTCACTAATATTTCCACAGCCTTTGACCGGTCATGCCTATTAAGGATCAATCATACACTCATTATATATAGCAACCATATCAAGAAAACACTTACAATGACAATAAATTAAATGTCTCCGTAAAAGAGTGCACTTACTTGTCCAAGGCCTCGAGATATTTCTGTTTCCTTATCTCGAAAAATATTTTCATCGAGTAGCGATTATCATCCACTTTAGTAAAACCAGAGAGGTATTTCTCAACATCATCCCAATTCCCATTATGCACCTCATCCTCGAAATATTTCATGTTAAAGAAAAACCCAGATTCCTGTTCAAGCCTATTTTCAATAAAAACACACTATTTGATTAATTAATTAATTAATTAATTAACTAACTAACCAAATGCTGCCAAATTATTACATAGTAAAAACCAATTATAATTACACTTAATTAAACACTACTGTTAAAAAAATTCATAAAAGTTTTTAAAATAAATAAATAATAAAAGTGAGACGTTACAAGAAATGCTTACTTGTGAACAGTTTCTTTGAACTTTTCCTCATCGAGAAACTGTAAGATCAGGAACACCAGCTCTCTACTGAGAGACGACATCGTTTAAGCACCCAGTTTTTTTAATTCCAAGCGTACAAATTTCACCAACTATTACAGTAGATCTGCCAAAATCAATTTACAAAAACATAAAATTTAATCAAAATAATTAAATTAAAAAAAACTCCGCTAAAAATGATTAAAAGTAACCCCAAAATAAAACGACTCTGCCTTGAACCAGATCATTTAACTGCCTTAAAAAATACACAAAAAAAAAAAATTTAGTATAATTATAAAAAAAAAGTTGGTAAAAATGAAGTTGAATCAGCCAAAAAGAAAGAAAATCATGTTGATTTCAGAGATCAAACGAACATGATTAACTAAAAAAAACAGTTTTAAATATTAAAAAATAAAAAAAATTGATAAAAGCTAAAATTAAACAAAAATAATATTTTAAAAAACTCACCTGGTGAATCGATTTGCAAGCGAGAAAGGGAGAGAGAAAGAGAGCGAGTTAAGACTAGCTTTTTCTCTCAAGGAATTGGAGCTTTCTCTCTCTAGAAATGGAGCTTTATCTCTCTAGATATGAAAGACTTTCTTTTCTCTCTCTCTATTTATCATCCTTTTAAGCCTTTTCTAATTTATATACCGACATTAAACCTTGCAGAAATTGCGATTTTTATAGGAAGAGGAGACAGATTGAGAGGATGATATGTCAGTTGCCTTATGCAACAATACCGTATCAGAGAATGGATAGCTTATACTGATAAGTTAATATACTTATGAATAAGCACAGTTAGTTAATGGGCCCCACTTAGCCGGCTTCGTTTTGTCGAGTTTATCGGCGCGGAATCTTTAGCTAACACAGCTGTGTTACTTGGAGCAGTGATTCCCTACATGGCAAGACAGGCTTGATACTATTGAGACCTGGTTTGGTTTTTAAAAGAACAGCAATATTATCTGCAAATCCTTAGTGGGGTCCACGTGGGATTAATCGGACGGCTAGTAATGGAGGTTCTGCTGGAGCTGAGGAATATGGTAATAAAGCGGGGAAAGCGATTTTCACTCCTCCCAGATCCCCCCGGGAAACGACAAGCTTTTTTCAGGGATGGGGCCCAATAACTAATTGACCCCAGATGTAGTAGGATATTACGGTATTTGCCATCAGGGTTTACTTATTGTATCACGTGATACAGTGATAGTTGTTCATGATTTCGATATGAAACGAACAATGGACGGTTTTTGAAATTTTGAAGGAATAATAGCGATTTCTCGGCGAGAAGATGGAGTCATTTTTATCGCGATGTGAGATATCGCTTTCGCCGTTTTGGTAAAGTCCGTGCTATAATTAATTAATGGAAAGTTTATAATTAATTAAGAAATAAAATTTATTGTTTCCGAGTGGGGCAAGTTCGAATCAGAGTTTGGTATCTTTCTCACTCTATATATTGATGGATAAGTCCATATAAATATTTGAAAATAAATAAAATTATAGTTAGTTGTAATTATTATTTTTTTCTTTTAAATATATTATTAATAATTATCAATATCCCGTGTTCATTAGTCGGAAAGTATATTCAATCAATTATGAATTTAGATATTCAGATAACATCATAAAATAATTCATAAAAGAATTTGATAAACTTTTTATATATTTAAAAATAAAAATGGATAAAGTCATAACTAATTTAATTATTATTTTTTAATTTATTATTAATAATTATCAATCTCACGTGATTATTAGTAAGAGCGTATAATCGGTTAATTATGAGTTCAGATATTCAAACTACATCATGTTTGATGTAAAAACAACTTGATAAGTTTCTAATTTGTGAATATGATATTAAAGTAATAATAACAATAATAAATTTTTAGTTTGGTACATTCATAAATAGCATGGACTATACTTGAAAGAATGTGATTTGTTTATATATGATTATAGTCGTATTATGCCATAATTGTATTAACAAAACCCCATTATACAAAATGTTTTTTAATGATGGATACGTTTTTGAATTTCTTGTCAATACCCACTTTCTAAATGATATTACATTTAAAGATAAAAGTATATAATCATTTACTTACATATACGAACCTACAGTTGTATTTTGTAACCCTTTTATAGGATACTTTTCTAAATACATTTCATTATGAGTTGGCAAATATGACTTGAGTAGAAAATGACAATTTTTTTGTTTCTTTTTGAGCTAGAAAATGACATGTTTTTATTATATTGAATGATAGTCACGTAATATTACACCACACATTACTTTTGTGTTTAAACTCTAAATGCGAACAGCATGCTTTGAGGGGGCGGGAAAGGAAAACACACACATATATATATATATATAAACTATTTACAAAAAAGGGAAAAAAATAAAATTGCTTTGAGGAAAACAATTGGTAATACTCAATTAGTAGATGGTTTTAGTTTGTATTATACATCTAAATAAATAAACAATTGTTAGCCTCGATAAAGTGAACATAGAGTAAAGATGTTAAATTGTTGCTACCCTATATTTAAAATGAAAAATTAAAAATCCAGCCATAAATGAACTAAAATGTATTAAAAAAATTAATCACTGAGTAATATATAAACTATAAATGAATACGTGGCGCTTTCCTATAATATATATCTAGTAACAAGTTACATATATGACTTAATTAAACTGTAGCTTTATTTAGTATTATTAAATTATAGTTATATTGAAAGAAAAGCTGTAACCTTAAAATAAAACTTATGTGGTTAATAATTTTAACAAAATAGTAGAATAACATAATATTTACTTTCAAATCATGGTTATAAATATTTATTAAGTGCTTAGTTATAATTACTTAATCATAATATTAAATCTAACTTATATCATATGTTTGTGTCATACTAAATATCACTTATTAACATTATAATTCAATTTATAATAATAATTTAACGGCCGACAATACTCATGTTTTGGTGAATAATTATATCATGTGACGTTATTTAATTAATTTATGGTTTACACATTATTAGCATCGAATTATAAAATCACGACATGTGTCAAAGTTTTTTTTTTTTCAATCAAATTAGATATAAGTATCTAGTAATTTTGGAAGTGAATACTGGAAAAGGACAGATGACAGAGAGACAGGTGTGTATGTGAGAAATTTAACCCACAAAGACAGAGACACCAAACGTAAGATCAGAGAAATAAAAGAGAGAAGATTCTAGTCTTGCGATGAGACGCGACACAGGGAGCATTAAATGTGGCTCACGCGCCATGGGAGCGTGTTCGTGGTTAACAAATTTTCTCTCCTTTTTTTTTTCTCAGTACTGACAGCAGATCGAAGTGGTCGTGTGACTTGAGTCAGAAAGGTAGGCCCCACACGGTATTGTTAATTTCAGTCCGGAAACCAGATCTTTGGACTCTGATTATTTGACGTAGTTGTTGTTGTACTACCATTATCTTGAACTGCGACTGGTTCTGTCTGCACCTGCCTTATTCCGCGCGTGGGTTTTACAGTTTTTTTTTTTTTTTTCTTTCAACTAGGTTTCTTGAAAATTTGTTCCGCACAAAATAAAAAGAAAAATAAGTAAAAAAAAAAAGATTTAAAAATTGATTACTTTAACGTACAGTGCAGGAAACAGAAATACATTTTACATAATAAACTCATGGTTATGTTAAAACAATTATAAAATAAAATGTAGATCACAATTATAAATATACATAATAATAAATAGATTGTAATTTTAATAGTTTGGTTATGAAAAAAATGCTATACCATAAAATGATTTTAACATAACCGAATTTAAATAATAAAAAAATTATAAAATAATAATAATAATAATACTGCTGGTGGATTTTTTTTTTTAAATACTTAAGCCTTGTTCACTTATTATGATAAAAGGTAGTATTAGACTAATTTCATAGGTAAATAAATTAATTTTATCTAATGTTTTGTTTGGTTGTAAGGGTTAGTAATTAAATTAGTTCAATATTCATAGGATTATTGATCTTTATTTAAGGGTGGATTTTGGAAGGATAGGATTAATTTTATACTCGTTTCCTTTTATTTATACTAACATTGCATTTTGTTTTTTAAATAATCTCTATAAATATTTTTATAACAACTCGAACTATTGTTCTCAACATTGTGAGTATAATAACTCTCCCACTAGGCTATAAGCTCATTGGTCTAGCATTGCATATTTTAACATAAAAGAATTTCCAATTATATTGAGTATTTAATATTAAAATCAACTATTAGTAATGTAATTTTTTTTTTGAGAAGCAATTAGTAATATAATTTAATCAATAGTTATTATAGCTTCATTAAATTCAATTTTATATATAATTTACTTCAATTTAATAATAGACGTCTATCTATTTCAATCCTATATTTAAAATATAACTTCATATTATAATCTATAGTCAATTATGACCTAACTTTTAAATCTCATGCATGTACGCGTGCCAAACTAGTTTAGTCAGTAAGATAAATGTATCGACTCTTATGATCGCAGAAGGTAGAAATTCAAATTTCAATCGTGCATTAATTAACAGTGAACAAAACTTCTAGACGTCGTGCTCTTACGCCGCACACCAGCTAATCGCGCAGTCAACAAAGAAAATTAAACCATGTTGCACATGTTTGGAGATGGGAGATGAGGGCCATTTTTCTTCAACACTATCACAATACAATTTAATAATTAAAATTTAATGTTAGAAAACAATATTCAACACTGTAAACTCGTTAATCTTATGTCCGGTTGGATTTTGATGAAGTCAATGCTCAAGCTGACGTTTCATACTATTTAACAAAAATTATATTGAAGGATTTAAATATGGTAAAAGTGGAATTCATGTCTTTAACGTTATTGTTATTTTGGAAATATAACAACTAAAATACACATCTGGACAATCTGGTAATTGTGCAAAGGTTTTTGTGCTATCATTTGAGGTGATTGAAATTGCCTAGGGGTTCAACTTTGGCTAGAGGGTGATTTTACAGCTGCATTAGCTTACTAATTAAGGGCTCTTCATTCCACCCCACTTGGCGTATTCGTTCTCATTGGTTAAATTGCAATGTTGCATGATGATTATTAGTATCATTAACTTCCGTTGTTCGTAGGCTCCCATAGGCTTAGCTGGTTAATTTTTAAATTATTTTATTTTATTGATTAGGACTTTGTCCAATTTTGTTCATTCTTTACCTTTTAAAAAGGAAAAATGATAATTCCGAGTAACTCGAATTTATCATAAAAAATTTATTTTTTAAAATTTTAAAACATTTTTTTTTAACTTTGTCGAAGCCCAAGTCCGGACACCATTAGTTGAATATGTTGGCACTCTTTAAAAAAATAACGTAAATAAATATGAAAAAAAAAATCTACTGTACATAAATATTTTGGGAAGGGAATTGTGTAGTTGATTATCTCGTGAATTTGGTGTGACGTATCTTTCTTTGAGATTAATTTTGGTAATCCCTCGTGAATTGACTAACTTTAAACCACTATCCTTATTTTTAAAATTTTTAATTTAACTCTTATTTTTTATTTTTAAGAGACAATATATATATATCAACTTAATTTCATTTTTTTCTTATCTTTTAAATAAAAATACAGGTAACTTAAATTCTTTAAAAATAAAGAGAAAAATATAAAAATAATCAATTCTAGAAATAATCTAAAATTTACCACTTTTTCTTCTCTTTTGTGTGGGATGGGACCTCCTAGATTATCAAATACTTATGCATGAGGATTTATGGGGTTTGTTGAAATATCGATTTTTGTCGTGAGATTGCTCTTATACGAAATTTTGAACGTTCTTTATTTTATTAAGAATTTGAAGTTTATTCAAAAACAATACACATTTGGCAATATTCACATTTGCTTCTTAGTTAATATTTACCAACTATTCCCTTTAATTTATACTGGACAATTGATTAATAATCCTCAACAACTCTCCACATTTCTTTCATTCCAAATATAGCCTTAATTAAATGCTTTCGTACCCACAACAAAGGTCTTATTTAATTAGTTAAATAAATTAACAACCAACTTTGTCATCAAGCAACACAGCATCTTTCCACATACCTTACATTATTAGTTAAATTATCGGTTCAAATTAGTCCACTGATGACGAAGTTCAAACTTATTAAAATTTTATTTTTCATTAAAATCAAATCCATATATATCAGGGTATACCTAAATCACATTTAAGGTAGCTTACAGTCCGACATAATTTAGTCACTAGCTCATTTGGCTACACTGCTGCATTACAAATTTTTTTGTTTTACCTAATTGTAAATTGTAAGTTACAATTTATGGTGTGTTTATTTTCTAGAATTAGAATGGACTATAATCGATGAGAATCATAATAAGTTATTTGTTTGAATTATAAGAATCAAAATAAAAATGAGTTGTACTCCCATTTATGTATTCACTATATCTTATAATTGAAATAAATTGTTATAAGTTAATAAAATGTCCTTAATGACAATTATGTATTTATTCACTAATAAAATAAAGATTTCATATTTTTAATATAAATACTATTACCATTACTGCTATTACTATTATTATAATAAAAATATAAATAATTATAATAATTATTACTATTAATAATACTATATTAGTAGTAATTATTATTTATTATTAGTTTACTATTTTTAGTATATTGTCATTATTATTATTACTATTATTATTTTAATTATAACTATTATAACAATAACTATTATTATAATTATTATTTAATATTTAAGTGGGATATAAAAAGAACTTTAAGTTTTGTTTAAAGATAAAAATGTCAATTCATTTATCATTCTCATTCCTTTACTTTTACTCTCATCGCCCATGAGAATGAGATTCACATTTTTCATTTTCAAATTTATGGGACTCATACAAAATTCATCCTAATTTCTTTATAATTTTTAGCAAGTAAACATCTTCAATAAGAAATGTAAATCATTCTCATTCTCTAATAAAAAAAAGTAAACGCACCATAAATGTAATTTAAGAAAACTTCATGCATATTAATAAAAATCATATATGATAAAAGCATTTTATTTAATATATTTTATCAAATTATATAGGAATATTCTTATTAATATTGTTCATAAATACTGATAAAGTAAAACCTCTTTATGTTCGTATTGTTAGTACCAAACTAATTTTATTACTATAAGGAGACTATAACTTAATAAATGTATGATTATAAAAATTATTGTTTATTCTTAATTATATATGGCTCAGATTAGAACCAAAATTTTTGTAACTATATAAAAGTTTTTCCCATATTAGTATAAAGAGATTTTACTACAATACTAATGTTCTGCTTTGAATTGAAGCTGGATTGTTGTAATTTTTTTTTAAAGTAATTAGTAAACACTAACTGTTATAACTTGAAAGCTAATTTGATTTGATTTTATAATTTTATAATGAAAAATTTATTATGTCTTTACTAATTTTGTTAAAATTATTATTTAAAAATTATATTTATTACATATTATTAATTTTTATTTAATAATTATAATTTATTTCCTATAGTAATTATTACTTAAAAATTATAATACTTTAATACTCAATATGACCTAAGACTTTCTCACACCTTCTAATCTATATCCATGAATGTTGAAAATTGATTAACTGAAGTTTGAATAATTTTTTTTTTTTTTTGCATGTGTAGCAACCATTATACGACAATAAATTAAGAGCAATAACTTTTTTCTATGGAAGCACTTTTAATCTCTATTATGTTTTATTTCCAATGCGCTTTGTCGAGAGAAAAATAAAAACACTTTTGTAAAAGCATGTTATCAGACACTCATAATAAAGTGTATTTCGGCTACACATAATTATCATCATATAACTTTGTGTGTGTGTGTATAAATATTTTAATTATTAGTGGAGAAAAAATATTTGATATATATCAACAAGATAACAATAGCTCCACGCGCCATGTCAACTTTAATTAAAGATTTTTTTCAAATGTATTTAAAGATAAAAAAAGTTGAGTGGCTCTTTGCTTGTTTATTACTAAAGTTTTGGGTTCCTCTTCCTATTGATTCTCTTATGATGACATCATGTTGAGATCGTCACACTGTGAATTGGGTACCTTTGAAATTAATTTTTTTTTTAGAAAAATAAAAATTAAAACATTGTCGACCCAAATGCCTATTAAAGTTTAGAATATTTCCAGTGTATCCACCACCTTTTCTTGTCTTTTGTTGATCACTTGTGTAAACAAAGTTATTTGTGTATAATATTACTCAAAAATCAGAAATAAAACTTAATAAAGGTCCAATTCAAGTAAAATATCAAACATCAAATTCTCTCCAATCATTTTAATAAAATCCGAACCCTTCCATGCAAGATTGGAGAATAATTTTATAATAATGGATCATTTACTTTTTAAAATAATGACCAAATTAAAAGGATAAAAATTTATATATCGTACTATAATATGTATTATCATGCATTGTATTATAATTTATATTATTTCTCTTTTAAGTTAGTCCTTAATTTATATATTAAAATAAAAGATCTCTTAATAGAATGGGACTCTAAAATTTGAAACTAATAAATATCTGTATCTTCAGTCAAATTATCATCCACCTGTCAAGTTTTACCCCATGAATTCACTAATACACAAAACTCAACTAAATAATTTTTCATTTTAACATCGATGTCAAAGGATATTGATTCTTAAACTTTATGCTTCCACAAAAAAGATTAAATCAATAAGTACGTTATAATGAAAATGTCTTGATACAAATTTGGTGGCCCAAGGAATAATTTGAACCGAAAAAGTGAAGAAAATGGCAAGCCAGTTGCTTGCACAAGTTATTTACTTGTCTACTTTTATTGCCTTTCATAAATATAAACCATTGGGATGTGCCAACAGCACATTACACACTCAACTATTGAAGCATCAAAAGTCAAAAGCACTTGAAACCTTTTTTTTTTTTTTTAAAAATTTCTTAGGAATTTGTTACCATATCTCTACGAGGTTAAAGGGGCAAGAATTTTGCTTTACTTTTTCTTTTAATTTTTCTTGGAAGAAAGGAATTTTGCTACTTTTTATCTAAAACTCAAGACTTGTGCTGAAAAGTTAAAAATTAAAATGTTCATTTCAATTTAGTAATTAAAATATTATTTTAGTTACCAAAATCACGTATTCTTCATGAAGATTTATTTCCAACTCTTCAACGTAAAATTTAATTTGAACGCTCTAATAATAAAACTTATATTTCATGCATACGCAGAACTCTCATCCAATATATCTTCATTCTTTTTATAGTAATTTGAATATTAGATAAAAACTTTTACATCTTTTCGTTATTTACCAGTTGATTCGAGGAACAAGATCCTTTCAAAATTTTGTTGTCACTAGAGTGAGAATGACGTTTGACTTGTATTTATGAAATTCAATTTCTTTTTAAATGTTTTTTTTTTAAAAAAAAATCCTTGTTAATGGTAGTTGCATCTTTACATGTGGACCCTATGAAAAATATTGGTCCCCAATATGGGAGTTGAATCATCTTTGTGGAGTGCATTATTTTATTTTAATTGATTGTTTTACTACTGAGATTAAGATTGCACATTGTCATAAGAGATCAAGAAATGCCCAAATGCCATTTTTTTTTTAAACTATAATTGTACATGGAATGCTATTCTTTGTCAAATTTTGCGTTCCAAATGGGTTTTATTGGTCAAGACATCATGTGTCCCTTTCTTATTTTTATTGAAACCATACAAATCAAACAAAACATACAATATCTCATCTATGCCACAATGACATGACTTATATTATTTTGATGCCTCCCAATAATTCAAATGTGAACAGTTATATTTTTTAGGAATCTTTATATTTTTCTTAAAAGTAATATTTATATTTTTTAAGAAGACATGGATATGTTGGAGTAGTTATAAAATAAAATGTAAATTATAATAATACATATACAGTAATAAATACTAAAAAATATATTATAATTTTAATCATATAATTATGAATAAATATTTTATTATAGAATAATTTCAATATAACTAGAATAGTTTTAAGAATCTCTAAAAGTAAATTCACTATCATAGATTACACTGACTTGGGCAACCACTAACAAGATAACATAATTTGTAAAAAAAAGAAATGAACTTTTAAATGAACACCTATCAAGTAACTTTTTTGAAAAATATAATACAATTTATTTGTGGATTAAAAAGAAAAGAAAATTATTCCAATAGAATTTCAAATTTTGAATTTGTAATTTGTCTCATATTAAACCTTTACCATAAAGCAACTCATACCCAAAAAAAAAAATCCTTACATGATAGAGATAGCATACGCAACGAGTTGTAGCCACTTGAAGAGCACAAAGGCTCTTTTCATGAGCCGAGCCCTTGTAACCTAGCTAGCTTAGCTAGAAGAATTTTTTGTTTTTTGGGGGCAAATGCTTCTCTTAGCTTTGATGGAAAAAGACACTTAAAAAATTAAATCAAAAATAAAATGGAAAAGAAAAGAAAGGTGTTGATAATGGCAGCCATTTATGGAGAGAGCTTTCAATGAAACTCACAAGAAAGGGACAATTTATCATTCATGATTTACTTCCTTTGTGGGTATCTTTTGATTATTGCTTCTTTTTATTAAAAAAAAAATGAAAGAATAAAAATAGAAGCCTTCTATTCGATGCTAAATGTCTTCATCGAAGATATCACAATAAAAAAAAAAAACAATTGGGTCACTGTAATTGTACGTCGCTTTCAGTTGGTTCAAACCACATATCTTCAAGAAAATCTTGAAGATGGTTTTTAGTTGGCAACATTATAATTGTTTGAATTCTCCATCAAATTTTGAAAGGATGTTAATTATACATCTTTGTCACTATTTAAACCTCATACTATACTTTTCAAAAATCACATACTATAAATAAATTGACTTGTTATTTGTAGGGCCGGATGTTAGTTTCCAAAGTAAAAGTTATGAATTCTTGGCCCCTTAAAATAATTGTTGGTGGCTTTAGGCAATAAGCTGTACTTCCATAATTCATGAATATTTTTTCATTTAGAATGATAAATCTCAATTTCTTCATTATATATAAAATTTTTTGTACCATCTCGATAGAGTTTACTAATTAAGCTAACCAACACCCTATTTAATAATAAAATTTTCATTTTTAAACGAGTGCAACAATCATATAAGGAAGGTAAAAGTGACTTTTTAATTTATGTCGATGTCCGTATATTTTTTTTTGTTTTTTTGTATGGAGTCCTTCTAACTTACAATTATTTGTATGTTGCAATAATCACAAGTTCTTTATTTTTTCAGTTAAACAATCATCATGTTTTGCTTAAATACAATGCAAAAGTCCGTAAACATAACGAAAGATACTGAAAAATGTATATATTAGTAGACTTCTAATTGTAAAGATATCATTCTATAAAATATAAAATTAAGCATTAAATACATAAATTTTTTTTTCAATATTGTAGTTGAAGAGTAAGTTTTAGCCTAACAAACGACAAAATTTCAGTACTAGAACAACAGTATTTAACAGGCACTGCTTCACAGAAGCAGAGGAAAAGGGGGGTAATATTTTGCAGCACAAAATCCCCTAAATTATTTTTGACAAATTTATCCCAAAGTTTTTATTTTATTTTTACTCTTGTCCTTAAATAAATAAAAAAAAGAAAAACATTAAACAATAAACTCTCTCCTGCAAAACCTGAAGTGTACAGCTGGGAGTGTCTGTGCCAAACAGATGGACGAGTTCATTATTGGGCAAGCTTTGCCCGGGTGGGCCCCACAAAACGAACATGTGCCCCGTGAACCCGACGCGCCAAGCACGAGAATGAGCTTCGAGGTTCCATTTTAAAAGCGCTTTTATGAGGTCCATGATGCGTCGCTTTCACCACTTATAATTTTTCTTTTTTTTTTTGTTAAAATTAATTTTCTTTAAAATTCCGAAGAGTCAAGGCGGCCAGTTAGGTTCACCAGATACCTATCAGTCTAAATTCTCTTGAAAGAATCGTGAGAAAACGGGTGGATACAGAAATATCGTGAGATGATGATATGAGAAATTTGGGTTGCTCAGAATTTTTTGTTTTTTAGTTTAGAGTTTCTCAGTTTACGTGTCAGGAGGTTTCTTCATTTTATTTTTAATTTATTTAAATAAGGAAAGTGGAGTTAAGCTAGCAATGACTTTTTCTTTCATTTTCGCCTTTTTTTTTTTAATTTTTTAATTGTATTTTTAGTGGTTAATCATGTTGGACAGGGACTTGTCAGCTCAGCAAAATTACGAAAATTCCAACAATTTCCTTTAAAAAATATTCCACAACCCTAGTTGCGTGTAGGGTGAAATCTGTTACATGACAAAATATATGACACAGAGAATGTAGTACGCGTATTTAAAAGTTTCAGGAATTGCGACTGATTTTTAAACAGTTTTTCTAAATTAAATACACCTCAAATAAATTTTAATTAGAAGATAGTAGTATAATTAACTGGTGATAATATGATTTAATAATAATAATAATAATCTTACAAAGATGTTTGCATTTTAAACAAGTGTAGATAAAGATAAAAAATAAGAGAAACACAAATTTAATATATATGTATTTTTTACTTTTTAGTATATTAAAATTTATATATTTTTTTATCTTTTAACTCTATCTATATAATAAAATAATGTGAATTCTTATACAAGACAATGGTTGTAATAGTAGCATATTATAAAAATGAACCTGTGTGGGTGGAGAGATTATAGGTAAGGAATCAAATTCTTACTCTCTGCTGCTCCTCTGTTTGTACTGTATAAACAAACTTCTTATATTTAAAAACTAATACAATATGATCTAATCTCTAGTATGTTTCATTTAAATAAATAAAAAGAGAGAGGAGGAGAGAAAAAATAAATAAATAAATTACATGATAAATTAATCAATAAAATTGAGATTCACTCTTCTTTTTTATTATTTTTTACGTTTCGGCTCTTTTTTTCATTCTCCTCTTTTTCTCTAATTTCTTTCTAACTATAACACAAACAAATGCATGGCCAAAGATGGCGTTCTCTCGTTCATCGAGAGAGTGGCCAACAAGATCTCCCTATTAAAATACATGCTGAAAAAATTAAAAAAAAAAAAAGATTAAATAACATCTTGATTGATTGGTCAACCTGAAGCTCATGGCCAAGCCAATGCAAGCTACTCTCCAATCAAAATCATTAAATCCCCATAAGCCGAGAGCACGAAACTGTTGGCACCTCCCACACACTTCGAGATTTGATCTTCTATTGGGTTTCAAAATACATGGCTTTTGCATTATTTATATTCAACAAAAAGGAGAGTAGCTAGGGTGCAAGAGTTTGATTCTCTACCTAATCTACACCACCCACTTAATTAATTAATGCATGTTTGTAATATGTGATTGATTGTTACAAGCTACACTCTCGTACAATAATAATAATAGTAAAAGAATTTGCTTTTATTTGTTTTAAAACAAATAAATATAATTGATCACTTTTTCAAACCTAAGTGGATGGGTGCCAAATAAAGCATTGAAAGTAGATATATTTTTGCCTAAAAATAAAAATCTTTAATGATTTGAGTTTCTTCTGAACAAATAATAATAGATAATCTGAATTTTTAAGAATAAGCTATTAATTTTCTTGAAATATGTTTATTAATTCAAAGGACAAAAAAATTATTAAATGGGAGGTTTGCCGTGTTTCAACTTATTTAAATTATGTTAAACAAGTTGTAAAAAATCATCGCTCTTCTCGTTTATCAATGGGTTTGGACCAATGTGAGACGCATGTAATATTTTTAAAATTCTTTTTGCCCTCATTTTAGTCATTCGACTAAGAATAGAAAATAATAATTATTTATTCCACTACTTTTATAAAAATTGTATGACAAAATAATATTTCTTGATCATATTATAAATATAAGAGCGACAAACTAATACTTTTATTATGTTACATCGATCCGACATTAACCGAACTAACGATAATCTATTGTCCTAACAGACAATTTTTGGAAATTACTTAACCGAAATTGAATGTTATATTCCATAACATTTTTTTTTTAAAAAAATTCAATTCAATTTGTTTAAACTTTCGCATGACACTTATCATAACAAGCAAAATTATAATAAAAGAAACAAAAGACTTTAATATTGGAAAGTGTGTGATACCCACAAAGTTGTTTCCAAAATTTGAAAGCAAATGCTTCACATTCAAGAAAGATTCAAAGAAAGAAAAGAGAAGAATAAAAAGAAAAAGGAAAAAAAGAAAAGAAAAGGAAATAGTCAATTCAAAAGATGTTGTAATTTGTGAGCCAGTGGTGGTGGCATTTGTCTTTCTTCTTAAATTGGTATTAGATGTCGAGACGATTAAATATCATCATCATTGTTAAATCCAAATCAAACCGTGAGTGACTATGACTTAGTCATTGCATTTTTATTATATTACGATCAGTTAAAAAACAAAAAAATCTTTATCGGACAAGAACTAATCTCACACGTATTCTCTATAATGCTCCGTTTTAGATAGAAGTGTTGCTATCAAATGAGACCAATTTATTTAATAGGTGGCTTTGACGTTATGTACAAGTTGTCTTTTATTTTGTACCAGACAAAACCTAAAAGAAAATATTTATTTATTTTTATTTCAAATGCATATCCAATTTGTTAGGTCTCTTGCTGTGTCAGGAATGAGTTTAAGATAATTGAATCTTATTAATTATCACACCAATATTGTTTCTTTTTAAATATAGCATATATACAAATAAAGAATTAGGATTCTATATTAATTTGAACTCTTCCAAACTTTTGTCATATTTCTAGTGAATGCACAGAATGATCACCCATATGAATTTTTTTCAAAAGAAAACTAAGTCCTTTCCTAACTCAATGTGAGCAAAATATTGCATTTTTTATATTTAATTTAAATAGAATCCACAATTGACATTCTTTGTAATATCACCCAAAATAATAATAATAATAATTGTGACCTTGTTGACTTTAGATTGTTAGATTCAAATTTGGACAAGTAATGGCTCATTTCAAAACTTTCGAACTTCTAGCACGTTTTCAGAAAAAGAAAAACCTAGTACAGGAAATCGATTTACGTAAATCTTTAGGCTTTAGCAGCTACATAAAGGTTATCAATCATGATTAATTGTTAAGTATTTTCAGTCAATAAATTATAATAATATTAGTAATCTCAATATTTGAGTCTTATTTGTGTCATAATACTATGTATTACTAATTTATTAGATGATAGATTATATAATTTACAAAATTATTTAACTACTATCTAATTAATAAATATCATATCAGTTAAAACTTAAATCATTACAATTTAAATATTGGGATGTCTAATATTACTAATAAAATCTTATTTCATAAACTTTGTTTGTTTTCATCTTTCAAGTTTCAATTTCATCACTTATGAAAATAGTATTTCGTATTATAAGAATCGTGTTTTCACAACTATAATTAAAGTTATATATACTATTTAGTTTAACTGCTAAAATATTTTTTAGTACTTAAAAATAGCAATAGCTACCGTTGCTTAATAATCACGTAGATACGATCAAAATGTTAAATAATAAATAATAATATAATTATTAAGCAGTCTTGTATAATAAAATAGCTTTACCGCAATCAAATCCTTCAAAAATTATTTGAATTGAAACCCTGTTCACACTAGGGAAAAGCCTTACAAACACAATGGTGATTGGACCACAGACTCGACCATGCATGCATCGAGTTGCAGCCGTGGGAGACTGCTTGGCATGAGAACAAGAAATAAATGAATGTGGCTATTGGCTAAGGTCCATCAAAGTAACGACGATGATGTATCCAATGCTTATCATCATCTTTTATTAGTCCCATTCTCCACGTCCATTCAATTTTTTTCATTTTTATTAATTTTAATTCCTTGAGGACTTTCCTGGCAGCCCCACGTTGTTTCTCGAGTCATCCACTTTGTACAAATACCCCGCTGTTTCACACTTGCGAGAAATTGAAACCTCTCTTTCTCTTCTTTCTCTTCTTTCCTTCTTTTTCTCCCTGTTTGGATGGATGGAAAAGTAAAAAGAGTAAGAATACAATTCCTTAGTTTGGATAAGTGAAAAAGATGAAAAAGAAAAGAAACATATAGGAGGCATGAGTACTGACTATGATTTTTTGTCCTTATTGTTACCTAGAGTAAGGGCAATTTTTTTTTTTTACCTAATCCTTCGAGAGTTGACTGAAAATCACATAAATTCTATGAAATTTTGAGCAAGTCTTTGTGACTTTCAAATTTACTTAAAGAATGTTGTTTTACTAACCCAAAGAATAATAATGCTAAGTTGTCATACAAAGTATATGTATACCCTAAATTACAAATTGACATATACATAATAAGTAATTATTTATTTTATTATCTTACTAGTTATTATACTATGTAGATTACATGATAGTCACAAGCATGTTACATCAATTTGAAAATAGAACTCTAAATCATAATTTTATAAACATAACATCATTCTTTTATATAAAGTCAATGTTGTATTAAACAAAATATAACTATAGTCACTTTACTTAGATATTAGATTTGTAGTTCAATTGAACACAATATTGTATCATCAAAAAAATTTATTAGACTTAATATTAAAATTATATTCATCGAATTTACGTACAGTACTATTCGGATATGATATGAGACCTAAATTAATATACATTCATGTTATTTTATTTTTCATATTTTTTTTAATTTATGTTGTTAGATAAAGGAATAATTTAGTCCAAAAGAAAAGTTTTATCTTTCCATTTTCTTTCTCTCTTTCTTTTCGAGAAAAAGAACCGAGGATAAGCTTTTGCTCTGTCTTTTTCTTTTCTCTCTATCTCTCTTTCATTTCCCTTTCTTCTCAAACAATGTGATTCATTCCTCGAATAAAGTACGATATAATAATATTTGAAATCAAAGTATCACCAAGTACTTATTCACGATAAATTGAAAAAATCCACAATATCCCGATATATTGACCGCGATCAGAGGTTGACGTGACGTGATTTCTAGCGTATTTTTGGGGATTTATAGATAAAATGAGGAGGCTATGATTGAGACCCCGAGCTTTCTTTCAATTTTTATTTATTTTTAATTTTGAGTTTAAAAATTAAAGTTTTTATCTATTAATTTTATTTTCTGTTTTTAAACTTTCACGTACATGTATTCAAATTTGGTTGGCTTATAAAAATATTGATAAAAATAGAAAAATCCTTTCATGCATGTGAGCTTTTTCAAGGGTTTTAAACCATATAAGATTCAATCCAAGTCACTACATGATACTGACAAATAAAGTAAAAAGCCGAATTTACCCTTACAACCTCTTTTTAAAAAGAAAATTGTCAGATAACTTTTTTTTTTTTAAATAGATAAGTTTAGTTTCTTAAAATTTTCCCCTAATTTTTTTTTTAAAAAAAACAAATTCTGGAAAGAAAGTCCAAATTAAAGTGTGATTTGAAACTTGCAAAGTTGTCCTATTCCCACCTCATTAAAATTTGACCTTAAAATTATAATGCCGACAAATTAGAACGACAAAGCTAATTATATGCAATCCACACAACATTAATGATATATCCGAAAAAAATGTTTTGCAAATAAAATTCCTAATCAAGAGACATGATTTTTGCACACTTTTGATCCCTCATTGGACCAAATTTTTTTTTAATTATTATTATTATTAAAAAAAGACAATTCCTGCCGACACGAATAGTCATGTACAGAGTCCACCAAAATCACCCACAATAATAATAATAATAATAATAGTAAAAAGACAATTGGGCCGGGCTGACCCTACAGAATGGGTTGGACTCATGTAACGCTTGCTCTGTGTGGTCAAATCATTCGAAAATCGTTGATGCCTTAAGAAGGGGGGGCCGTTTGCGATGGATGTGCTTCGCATCTCACTCGTATAAACAAGTAGTACCTTAAAAATAACGATAAAAATATAATTTTGATTTTCGTATTATCATTCTTACATAGTTTTAAATATCAATACCTTAATACTTTATTCTTGTGATTGCGAGTTTGAATCGTTCCGTGCACATTGTATAATTTTATTTTCTTTTAAATTAAATATTTAAAACTGAATTTGTCGCAAAGTAGATTTTGTAGGTTCTAATAAATTTCTTATTATAAATATCAGTGCATTAAATTACATGTTGTATTTTGTTTGATTGCAGCAACATGCGACGTTTTCGATATTTTGGCCACGCAATTTTGATAATTCAAGGCAATCATTTCAAGCCAATGGCTTTCTTTGATGTCATAATCTAAATTATATGCCCAAAATTAATGGATGGAAGTGCTGCAAGTGTACTTTTTTTGGAATGGACAAATGAGCTAATTCTGGTCCATTTCGTAATGATATGATGCTTATATGATCATTAAACAGACACTGCACCTCATATTCAATTTGATGCGGAAAGATCAATGGAACATGAGATAATTTATTAGGAAAAAAAATGTTATATGTTCTACATTTTTTATTTTAAATAACTATCTTTAATGATATGGTATTCATTAATTAATTAATAAAATAATATAATTAATTAATAAATATCACATTAGTGTTAGTTATCCAATTACAAAAGTGACTCTGTAGGTGTTTACTTTCGCGTTTCTCTAAAATTATATAATTATTTAAGATAAAAAATTTGAGATGTATATATATAATATTATTTTAAAAAAATACACACACAAACTAGCAAAAGTTTATCGTAATATACTAGTAATTAAATCCCCAACATTTTAAGAATCGATATACAAATTTATTTTTATTTTTTTTGGGTTAGAATTTTTCATTTACTTGAGAATATCGAATATATTGGCAGACTCTATTATTTAAAATTTTAGTCACAAAAGAGCGGCTAAATAACTGCGCAACGCAACGTTAAACACAAAACTAAAAATGATAATGATATATATAAAAAGAATTGATTGATAAACTGGGGAAATGAATTGCAAATTTTTGATATCTTGAAGACAAAATTTCATGAGACATATCACAATATTCAATCTTAATTGATATAACTTAACCTGTGGGCAATTGGATATATATTTAGTGTTGGTTTGATCTTATCAAAAGTAGGATTAAAGTAAGCAATCATGAGATATTATTTTTCTGAATAAACATTACAACTTTATATTAGTTGACTAGTCGCTTTAACCAATTCTTTTTTTTGGTTCTGAAACAGTGACTAAACTCATGACATTGATTTTGTTGAACTTCATGTATATTTAAAATTCGTCAGTATGTATATGAGAGGATGAGCATAAAAGATTTGAGTATATGGTCTAAAATTAATACGTCCATGTGATTTCAATTTTTAACTTAAAATGGAACAAAACTTTAATTAGTCTCTTGTATGTATCTAAAGGGCAGTAGTTGGTTTACAACAGTAAGTATAACAAATTTAAAATAAACCATATATATATATATATATATATCTCTAAAATGTTGGGCGTGGTATAAATAATGTGGGTCACGTGATAAATGATAATGGTATAATAGTGTCACGCCAATTAGTATAAGATAATTTATATAAAATTTGCATATATTATTAAGTGTTAAATGTGTATCACATTAAAAAGTTAGTAGAGAATTTAGGTCATAATTAAAAAAAAAATGTAAATCACAATATCCCAAACATTATTATTATTATTGAATTACTAATTAACATGTGTACACAAATATGCTCTTGTACAAACAAAAGATGTTCATAACAACTCAGATTTCTTACTTTATAAAAAAAAAAAAACTATGGGTCTGTTCATTCAACTAATCTTTTATGGACTAAAATAATTTTTATTTTGAGATAAAATAACTATTTATCCTACATCATGTTGGTTCTTATATCTCAATAATGTGATGAGTCTTATATTTTTAGGTTTTAAAGAAATTGACAAGAAGAAGCTTGAGGTTAATAGGGATTGTCACAACTCAGAGCTTATCTTATTCTTTATTTTTTAAATTTCCACATGTCCGCTCATTTTGTCATGGATTGGTGCTCCATCTGTCCATCATCTATATGTCCTTATTATCCAAAAGCATAGCTATTTATAATTTCTCATTCTATAAATTCACATTTCTAATATCATAAAATGCCAAACATCATTATATAATGCATGGAATTAATTATAAAATAGTAAAGTCACTGTCATGATGCATAGACCAAAGAAAATGAAATGAAATAATAACAATAAAAAATAATAGCCATTGTTTGAGAGAGAGAGAGAGAGGTGGTGAAATGAGATTGCACACAAAGGTAGATGCTTTGTGATTGAGATTGCTCTTTTGTCATTGACATTGACAAACAATAGAAATTTCACATTTTTTTTTCCTTTTTCCAAAGATTTGCATGTAGATTTTATTTGATTGCTTAAGATTGAAGAAGTGTCAAAAGGCTCGTGCCTCCCACGTTCCACCGAGTGGCACGTGCATGCATCACCGTTCTAATCTTGTTTGATTAGGTGGGTGTTTTTATTCAGAAGATTTGACCGTTTTCTCTTATTAAAATTAAAATTGATATATATAATTTATTTTTTATTATTTTTATAATAATTAATAATTCTCATACTCTATAATTTTATAATATTATCTTTATTTTTAAATACTTATATTTATTATAATTAAACAAATTATATAAGTAGAAATTAAATACTAAAAATTAAATACTAAAAATAAGAAATATAAATTTTAGTAGTGAATATAATATTTTATATATTCCTTATAGTAAATATATATTTTATATTCTCAATATAAAATATCAATTAAATTACTCATTTATCCTTTTCTTGTGGTATAATTTATCAGCTCATTTAATTTAAGATTTATTTGAAGAATTATCAGTTCATTTATTGATAAAAGATTAAAGAACAAATAATAAAAAATTTGTAATTTGCAATTTACACAAAAGAACTTTCCTAGGTTGGCGCGAGAATTGACCTCTGATCGACTGAATTCTATTTAGCCCAAGTCTATTGGTTTGAGAATTCTAAAAGCCCATTGAAATTCAATTATTTTGGGCCTTCAAAATCATTTTTTAAAGTTTTTGTACAAATATAAATTTTCGTATTTGATTCACTGTATTTTCATCTGGGAAATTGTGTGGCAAATTAGAGTTGCTTTAGGCAATTTAGGCATAAAGTTTAGTCTTAATGTCTAAAATTGTGCAATTGAAGCAAGAATTTGATGAATTGCGCATGCGTTTAGTCCCTCTTTAGCAAAACGACTGCAAAAGCATGACAAAACAAACCAAAAATCTAAAAGTCAAAGAAAGAACTAACAAGTAATAGGAAAGCAAGGTTGTATTAAATTAATTATTAATTTGGTCAACGACTTTGAACATAAGATATTTATATACTTTTAAACAATTCATTGGGTTTTTTTATGAATTTCAAAAAAATTGAAAATAGATTAAAAATAAAATTTAAAAAAGAATATGTTTCCAACCACTCTCATTTTAGATTTTGTTCCTACCAATCTCCCGCAGAGGGGTTAATTTATTTTGTGTTTATACTAGGTGCCAGAAAATATAAATAAAAAAAGGAATATTTTACCCAAGATTTTAATATATTATTTATTAATAATGTTTAATATAAAATGCGTGTTGTCCGAGCAAAATTATTTTTTGAGTTTAGCTTTAATTATGATATATCCAAAAGGATCTTAACAAACTATGATGCATGCCAAAATTATGATTCTTTAAGAGTTGGATAACATATGCCTAATTGCTGAAATCATTTTATATTTAGTTAATTTAAAGTTTTCAAAATAAATTATAAAATTATAATATTTATTTAACTACTTAAAAATCACTTGACCAATGTCTAGTTCTCTCCCTATATATAAGGTAATTTTTTAGTTAGAGATCTCTGATTTTAATACAATTAATGATAAATTAAAAGATAAAAAAATAATATACTGAAGTTTATATTTTTTTATCTTTTAATTTATCTATGATTGAATTAGAGTGAAAAATCTCTTATTAGAACATTTATATATGAATAATACTGTATATTCTAAATTTTTTATTTTAAATAATTATTCTGTAGCATTCATCAATTGGTTGGTAAGATAATATAATTAATTCACTTTAATTTTATCAATTAATTGATTAATGCTATATCACTTAAGATAATTATTTAATATAAAAAATTAGGGATGTACAATATTATTGTTTATATATATATAAAAACAAAAGATGACTTTGCCAATCCATTTTTATTAAACTAAAATTATACTAGAAAATAAAAATATAAAGATAAAGAAAGTCCACGTAAGAAAAGAAATCCTCCAATAAGAGAACTCAGCTTCCTGGAAAGTACATCTAACCATTCTCCTTGTTCAAATTCTTTGTTTATAATTATTCTGAAGGCAACAAAAGATCTCAAAACCTGAAAGAGACAAACAGTTGACCCTGAGATCTAGGGTTCCATTGTTGTTCACATCTCAATTCCATCCAAGAACTCGATGAGACGTTGAATCTGTTTGTTTCCCATTTCAAGATTTCATTCATCCATTGTAAGTTTTGAATCTTTACCCACATTTTCGTTTTCCTCATTTCATCTTCAATTCTTTGACATTTTTTTCGTTTCCTTTAACAATCTCATTTTTCTTTTATAAACTTGTTTCTCGTAAGGAATGGATAGTAATTATACAGCTATTCCCAAGAATTCATTTGTAGAGTTACAAGTATACGATAATCATCAAAACCCTCCATCCCGAATAAAATCCCTCATCAAAATGCAAACTTTTGATGAAGAACACGATCCAGATTCCAAGAATTTTGTTGATCATGTTGATAATAATCAAGATGATGAACATGATGATTACCCCCTTATTAATGCTAAATCCAATGAAGGGTCTGGCGTTGCTGGTGCTGTTTTTAATTTAACCACCACGGTTATTGGTGCTGGGATGATGGCATTGCCTGCTGCAATGAAGGTTCTTGGATTGGTTGTAGGCTTTGTGTTGATTGTCTTGATGGGTATCTTGTCTGAAGTTAGTGTTGAATTGTTAGTCAGGTTTTCGGTTGTTTGCAAGGCAACGTCGTATGGGGAAGTTGTGCAATATGCATTGGGGAGGCCTGCCAAGATTTTGTCGGAAATTTGTATAATTTTAAACAATGCTGGTGTTTTGGTGGTGTATTTGATCATTGTAGGAGATGTCATGTCGGGATCACTTCATCATATTGGGGTTTTCGACCAATGGTTAGGGAAAGGGATGTGGGATCATAGGAAATTATTGATTTTGATAGTGTTAGTAGTATTTCTTGCGCCGCTTTGTGCGCTGGATAGGATTGAATCTTTGAGCATGACCTCAGCTGCTTCAGTAGCTCTTGCTGTTGTATTTGTCGTGGTTTGTTTTTTTATTGCTTTTATTAAACTTGTTGAAGGAAAACTTGATCCTCCTAGGATGAGTCCGGACTTTGGATCAAAAAAGGCTATTTTGGATCTGCTTGTAGTAATTCCGATTATGACAAATGCATATGTTTGTCACTTCAATGTTCAGCCTATCTATAATGAACTTGAAGGGCGGACCCCCCAGAAGATGAACCATGTTGGAAGACTTACTACTATTCTTTGCATTGTGGTTTACTCATCGACAGCCATATCAGGGTATTTACTTTTCGGAAAGGACACTGAATCTGATGTGCTGACAAATTTTGATAAGGATCTTGGGATCAGTTACAGCACTGCCTTGAATTATATTGTCAGGGTTGGTTACATTTTTCATTTGATCCTTGTTTTCCCTGTCGTGCATTTTTCACTACGGCAAGCTGTGGATGCCTTATTCTTTGAGGATTCAGCTCCACTTTCAGAGAGTAGGAAGAGGTCTTTGGGTTTGACAGGGGTTCTTCTGGTGATGATTTACTTTGGTTCTACTATGATTCCAAACATTTGGACTGCTTTCAAGTTTACAGGGGCAACTACAGCGGTGTCATTGGGTTTTATATTCCCTCCTCTTGTGGCATTAAGATTAAGGAAGGAAGGACCGGGTTTAAGCCTTGGGGAGAAGTTCCTGTCATGGCTGATGTTAGTATTGGCTATTGTAGTAAGCTTTGTTGGAGTTATTGGAAACATATATAGCTTGGAAAGCAAATCTGATGATTGATCCCTGAGAGGTGATTCTGTGGGATGTTTTTGCTAAGTTTTAATTTGGCAAACCTTTATATGAAGTCATCTGTGGGATTGAGCTTTAGTTTTTCTGACATCATTCTGTTAGTCTCAGTCTGTTGATTTTGCTAAGATGTGGAGAGTAAAGCTTGGAAATATCTGGTGCCATGCACACGTTATTGATACAATGTCGTTATACATTCTTCATAGGGGCTGTAATAAGTTGACTCACCGTTGGAGTATTTATTGAGAATATCTCCACAGACTTGCCCCAGATGTAAGTTAATCAAATATTTTCCCCCCCCTGATAAATTCGTCAATACCTTGTCCTATTTTTATTTTTAATTTTTTGTCATTTTTTCCATTTCTCTAGACTACTGTTATAATTGTATAAATGCAAGAACATTGCTGCCATTGAAATGAAATTCCTTTGTCATTATTTTCGTCAACAAGTTAGGAATTGGATAAAAGGTTTTAATATTTAGAGTGACCTTTTTTATTAGTTATTTGTTTTTGCGACTTGATTTGATTAGCAACTCTTGCACAACATTTATTGGTTGTTTATATGTGAAAGCACATATTCAATCATGGAATGGGAACTTGCAAAGATGATGTTTGCATATGTTCTGGACGGGATTATTGTTTTTCATGTTGAGCCTTTGTTCAGTTGTTTGATTGTCACATATGTGTACGTTTCCATCTGAGATTCATATATATAAATATGGTGTACCAGCCAAGCATACCTCTAGAAAATCTTGTAGGTTTGGTATGGTTGATCCAATTGAATCACTTAATTTTTCTGTTTGGGATGGCTTTGATTTAAGTAATTTTAGTATGTTACAGGAGTTAGCTTTTATGCCACTAGAAGAAAAAAAATTCTCAGAGCAGTAACAGTTCGATATTCGGTAATGCAGTTGTTACATTGTAAGATTCAAACTACAGAAGCACACTCTTTGTTGACGATATTACTTGGCCATTTGGACTGAAGGGAGATCATGCCAGTTTAGTTGGAAGGATTCAAGTTAAGGTTTCCAATTATTTCCACTTGTACTAGCATTGAAATTACTAATTCTCCCACCCAACATAAGCTTCTGTTTAGGAGATGCTCAAATTTGATCAATAATAGTTGAAGTCAAAACTCAATGGTCGTACATATTCTTCTGTTTAGGAAATACTCAAATGTCTTGGCTCATGGAATTGAGATTAGTCCCAACATTTGATGACCAACCCTCACATTACCACAAGCACCTATAACCCTTAGAAAGCTAATTTCATCAAGAAAAACTCCTGTCACTAACATTTTTTTTTTTTTTTGAATACTTATTTGTTGTTACAATGAGAAAACTACTAAGAAAAATGCAAAAGAGAGAGAAAGATGAGAGAATTTTGCTCTCTCTCTCTCTCTCTTCTTTTTCAACACACTTTCTCTCTTTATAGCATTACTCAACTTATAATATTTACAATCAGAAATTGGGATTACTTTAGATCATTTTATTATGAGAGTTTGGTTCCTATTTTTATATTAAAAAAATGACAAATCTACCCATTAGTATTTGGAGATATAGAAAATAGAATCCCCAACATGACGCAAATTAAGGGTCGGTTTGATAATACTATAAATTTTAAAATAATTGCTATTATCTGTGAAGTAAAAATAACCAGTGAATAAAATCGGTTAAACGTTTGATAAAATTTATTTTTAAAACTGCTATGAATTTTAAAAGCAATAGTATGTATTTAATATGATAAGTCTTATTGTTAAACTACTGTAAGAATATAAATGACTAAATTATATATAGTATTGAATAAAATTTATTTAAATATTTATAAACATGTGCATAAAATATTTTTTATTATGTAAATATAATAATTGATATCTAAAATAATTATTTTATATTATTAATTTTAATTTTATTTTTTATTTCAATATAATTAGTAATAATAATAATTTCTTTAAAGTTAGTGATTTTATTTTTTAATTAATAATGATAATTTTAGATTTTTATAATATATATATGAGAATTTATGTGGAATTATATTAAATATAAAAGTGATTCTCAAAATCAGATCTTAAAAAATTACTCATTTCCATGTTTTTAAAAATCTAGTGTAGGATAAAATGATTCTGCCAAAAGTAATTTTAAAAAATTTATTAAATATTAAAATTAATATTTACCTTTTAAAGTTACTTTTAAACGCGGCACCAACAGTCTACCCTAAGTTGAGGGTTGGTGCCCATTGGCTATTTTCAATTGTCAGTATCATTTGTTCAAAAACATTGATGACCGATCTTTGAGCTATTAGCCATTATTGGACAACTAATTGTGTAGTAGTATCACACACAAAGACTTAGAAGAAATATATAACTTTCGACATTATTAACTAACGTTTCTTTAAATATTTCCATTAAATATATACAAAGAAGAAAATTCATTGTGTATGTCTCAATTGAAAAAAAAAAAAAATTCAGTGTGCATGACTTTCTCAATTATCAAGCAAGAAATTTTTATTTAGAGTCGATTATATTTATATCTACTTTATAACTAAATTTATTTAGATAAAAGAATGAGCCCCATTGGGCCACTAAAAGCCTATTGGCGATGCCTAAGGGACTTGAATGTAGTGTTACAAGAAAAAGCAATATCACATTGCACAAAAGCAATACAACAGGATTCTTTTATTAAATTTCAAGTATAAATATTTAGGGAAATTTACACAAATAACCTTTTCTCGTTTTTTATTTTTCACTAATAACCTTTCTATATTTTTCTTATCATAAATAGCCAATCAAAACTTACATTTCCTTAATTACCCTCTATATTTAAATTTTATTACATAACTATAAATTTAAAACTTCAAACTTCGTTTCTGCAACAACAGCCTTGCAGCCAACCCATTCCCTAACCACTCACTGTTCTTGCAAACTAAACACCGTTCTGAAGATCAGAGCTTCTTCTTTACATAGCTGCGTGTAAGGTAATATAATTGTATTAAATATTTATATAAGTGTTATGAATTTATGTGCATCGTTTGCGAGTTAGGGTTTATATTTTGGGATTGTTTGACAGTTGGTGACAGAGACAGAGTGCCTGGTGAGATGGGCAGCCTGTCTCACCAAGCATGGTGAGACACGCAGTCTGTCTCACCTGGGTTGGTGAGACAGGCAGCCTGTCTCACTGACGGCATTGACGCTGAGACAGGCGACTGTCTCACTGGCTTGAGTGAGACAGCGACTGTCTCACCGGATTAGTGAGACAGGCTGCCTGTCGCACCAAGTCTGGTGCGACGTTCTGCATGTCGCACCAAATTATAGAATCTGAAACTGGGACCGTCGCACTAAACCTGTGCGACAGGCATCCTGTCGCACTAAATTTCAGAATCTGAAACTGGTAGCGTCGCACCAGGTTTGGTGCGACGGAAATGCGACGAATGCTCGTCGCACCAAATTCCAGAATCTGGGATTCTGGAATCCGGTGCCGTCGCACCAGATCTGGTGCGACGGCTTGATGCCCGTCGCACCAAATCTGGTGCGATGGCCGGCCATACCAGAAACGGTGCGATGGTTGCTGCCATGGCACCAGAAACCGTGCGATGGCGGCTGCCATGGCACCAAATCTGGTGCGATGGCCGGCCATCGCACCGTTTCTGGTGCCATGGCGACCATCCGCAGCGGTCGCTCGCAGACCTGCTGCCGATGGCTACCGCGGCTGTCCGAGTTTCTTTAAAAAGAAAAAAAATTACAGAAAAGTTACCTCGGTGTCTCCGGTATCTATTTCTGATTGTCTTCTCAGAAGTAACTGTTGCGAAAATTTTGGCGAAGGGTATCTTGGTCTGAAAAATTGGAGACTGGCTAATCGTGATATGAAAAATATAGAAAGGTTATTAATGAAAAATAGAAAACGAGAAAGGTTATTCGTGTAAATTTCCCAGCGATATGCTTCTTTTATAAAAGGCAGTCATGAAGCCGTGGGAGATACCTAAAGATGGACAATGAGCTGACGGTACGTGGCATGGCGGCACGGCACAAAATGGATGTGAGCTGAATGGGATTTAGAATTTTAGATACGTAAATTTTAAAATTATGGTACGATTAAAGATAGGTTAAAATATAATATGTGAAAAAATATATTTTAATGGTAGATTAGTGCAGGACTTATGAGTTAAAATATATTTATAATTTTTTTAATAAAAAATCAATATAAAAGATTATGATTTTAATAATAACTTAAAATTAAAAATTTTAATATATTTTATTAGCGTAAATTTTTTAAAATTAATTTAGTCCTAGTTTAAAAAAATTCTAATTGTTTTATATTTATAAATATAATTTATTAAATGAATAAATGATTTCATAATTTTAATAAATAAAATTATAAATATAATGATTTTATAAACCATAAATCTAAATTTTTATAATTTTAATATATCATTTATAAAATCATAAATTAGTCAAATGAGATATGTTTCATTTGTAAATGAAATAATTTTTACATTTACATAAAAAATAAAATAAAATAGTGTTAAAATTAGATAATATAATTGTGTAATTGTGTGGATGTCTTAATTAAATGTTAATTATTTTCTTAATAAAAAATTTATTATTATTACTACTATTATTATTGATTGTAAATATATAGTTGTGTAATTGTATTAATATTTTAATTAAATATTAATTATTCTTTTAATAAAATTATTAATATTATTATTATTTATAAGCTGATGGTCTTAGCTTAAAATAGTAGGTTAAATATATGGGTTTGAAGAAGGTATGTTAGACATAAACTTTTTTAAATACACTCTTAAAAAAAATATAATAAATTTTTTTAAGCACCACACGAGTACAACATACATGGGCTCAGGCCGTACACAGTGCCGGACTTAAAAAAATGATTGGGCATGGCTGGGCCCGTTGGCCATCCTCAGAGATGCCTAATCTTTTCAAATCATATTTCACAAAGAAAAAGCACGAGATTCTTTTATTAAATTTCAAGTATAAATATTTAACCACAACAGCGATATACTTTTTATTTATTTATTTATTTTTTTTTTATAAAAGGCAATTATAAAGCCGTGGGAGATGACTAATCTTTTCAAATCATATTGCACAAAGGCAAAAACAACCAAGATTCTTTTTATTAATCTTTTTAAAAAAGAATAAGAATAAGAAAAAACGCAGGCTATTTTGTTAAAGGCAATTAAAGCAGTCAGGAATGGAACTTCTAATCTTTTTTGAATTTTTAATTTGATATACACTTCCGCAGCAGATTCTGATCATCAACATCTTTAAAAATTTGTTCTGATTTCTCTTGGTTGAATTCTTATCCAAAGTATGGGTAACATTTTGCAAATCTCAATCTCGTGCTCGTGCGATGGCGCTTGTTTCAATCGTTGCCTTGATTGCTTTCTTCGAAAAGCAGCAAACATAAGAAACCTCCAAGAAAATGTAGAGGCCTTGGAGACTGAATTGGGAAAGCTAATCGAAGCAAAGAACGATGTGATGGCGAGGGTCGTCAACGCTGAACGGCAACAAACGATGACAAGGCTGAACAAAGTTCAAGGCTGGGTTTCGAGGGTCGAAGCTGCTAAAACTGATGTTGACACATTGATCAGCCGTGGCTCTCAAGAAATTGAGAAACTATGTCTTGGAGGCTACTGTTCCAAGAACTGCATGTCAAGCTACGAGTTTGGGAAACAAGTGGCTAAAATGCTGAGCGATGTCAAGACTTTAATGGGCGAAGGAGTTTTTGAGGAGGTAGTTGAGAAAGTCCCGGAACCTGCTGTAGATGAGAGACCTACTGAGCCAACAGTAGTAGGCTTACAATCACAACTTGAACAAGTTTGGAGATGTCTGGTAGAAGAACCAGTGGGAATTGTTGGCCTATATGGCATGGGCGGTGTCGGTAAAACTACATTATTGACCCATGTCAACAACAAATTTCTTGAGAGTCCAACTAATTTTGATTATGTGATATGGGTTGTAGTTTCCAAAGACCTGCAGCTTGAAAAAATTCAAGAAATTATCGGGAAAAAGATAGGTTTGTTTGATGATTCATGGATGCGTAAAAGTCTCGACGAGAAAGCTCTAGACATCTTCAGGATTTTGAGGGAGAAGAAGGTTGTATTGTTACTGGATGACATATGGCAGCGAGTTGATTTAGTAAAAGTGGGTGTCCCACTTCCTAGTCCACAAAGTAGTGCATCCAAAGTGGTATTCACAACCCGTTCCGAAGAAGTTTGTGGTTTGATGGAAGCTCACAAGAAGTTCAAAGTGGAGTGCTTATCGGGAAACGATGCTTGGGAATTGTTTCGACAGAAAGTTGGGGAAGAAACTCTGAACTGCCATCCTGATATTCTTGAGGTAGCCCAAACAGTGGCCAAAGAGTGTGGGGGTTTGCCGCTTGCTCTTATTACCATTGGTCGAGCCATGGCTTGCAAGAAAACACTTGAAGAATGGAGTTACGCAACTCAGGTGTTAAGTACATCAAGTTCTCGGTTTCCAGGTTTGGGAAATGAGGTTTATCCTCTTTTGAAATTCAGTTATGATAATTTGCCCAATGACACAATTAGATCTTGTCTGTTATATTGTTGTTTATATCCAGAAGATTGTCGCATTTCTAAAGAGGATTTGATAGATTGTTGGATTGGAGAGGGTTTTTTGAATGGAAATGTCACGTTTGGAGTTCAAAAGGAAGGATACCACATTGTGGGAATTCTTGTTCAAGCATGTTTACTTGAAGAGGTAGAAGAAGACGATGTAAAAATGCATGACGTGATTCGGGATATGGCATTATGGTTAGCTCGTCACATTGAAAAGGAGAAAGGGAACTATTTGGTTTATGCAGGTGATGGATTAAGTGAGGCGCCAGATGTCATAGAATGGGAAAAGTTGAGGAGATTGTCATTGATGGAAAATCAAATTGAGAATCTATCAGAGGTTCCTACATGCCCTTATCTCCTTACTTTATTTCTTAACAACAACGAACTATTTCGGAGGATCGACGGTGACTTCCTGCAATCTATGCCTTGTCTCAAAGTTTTAAACCTGTCACGTTACATGGGATTACTCGTATTACCTTCGGGGATTTCAAAGTTGGTTTCACTTGAAGTCCTTGATCTTTCCAACTCTTTTATATCTGAGATTCCTGACGAGTTAAAGGCGTTGGTAAATCTTAAATGTTTGAATTTGGAAAACACAGTATATTTATTTAAAATTCCTCTGCAACTAATATCCAATTTTTCAAGGTTACATGTGCTGAGAATCTTCGGTAATGGTTATTTTTCCCGCAGTCCTCCGATAGAAAGCGTTTTATTTGGAGGGGGAGAACTCTTAGTAGAGGAGTTGCTTGGTTTGAAACATTTAGAGGTATTGAGCTTGACCTTGGGAAGTTCTCATGCCCTCCAAAGATGTTTGACCTCTCATAAGTTACAAAATTGTACTCAAGCTATATTCCTCCAAGACTTCAAAGATTCGACACCGGTTGATGTTTCAGGTTTGGCAAATATGAAGCAGCTCAAAAGATTACGGATTTCGGACTGTTATAAATTGGTAGAATTAAAGATTGATTATGCAGGGGAAGTACAACATATTGGTTTTCACAGCCTTAAGAGTTTTGAAATAAGCTTTTGCTCTGAATTGAAAGACCTGACATTTCTTGTTTTCATACCAAACCTCAAGTCTATTGCAGTAACAGATTGCGAGGCTATGGAAGAAATCATAAGTTTGGGAAAATTTGCTGGAAATCTAAACCCATTTGCAAAACTCCAATATCTTGGAATAGGAAATCTGCCGAACTTGAAGAGCATTTTCTGGAAGCCCTTGCCCTTCCCATGTCTGAAGGAAATGACCGTAAGCGATTGTCATGAGCTGAAGAAGCTTCCTCTCGATTCCAATAGTGCCAAGGAGCGTAGAATTGTTATTCATGGAGATGCAAGCTGGTGGAGAAATCTTCAGTGGGAGGATGAAGTCACTCAAAATGCTTTTCTTTCCAGTTTCCAATCTTCGGCATAGATCACATTTGATTAATTTGTGGTGCGTGCTTTTTCTTGCACTAATTCTTCTTGGTAACTGATGGATGCAGCTGGTGGTGATCCGAGTTATAAATAAAATGCTATTTTTACTGCTTGATTTCGTTACTATAGAGGTTTCTTTCTTCTTCAACATCATAAACTAGCTTAGATTGGTGCAAATTAAATCAATCACTGTAAAAATCTGCTGCCCCTTTGTGCAGAAACAAGTAACAAAACACTAAATGAAGGCTATTACTCATTACATGAATATATAGCATTCATTTTTCTTTGCTGGAGATGTGCATATAGACATACACCAATTACATTCAACTTTCAATCAGCTGCATGTGAATCGAATATTCGAAAAATAAATAGAATCCAACCAATTTTTTTAATTATTAACTCACACAATGATTGAAGCTTGAACATAGGATTGAAGCCCTAAAAAGGCTGCTCCTTACCACTGGAGCTAGACTTTAGCTTAGGAAGGTCACTCCTGATCATTTGATTTAACTTACAACTAAAGTTAACAATTCAGTAAAACAACAAAAAAAAAATTAACCTTCAAAACAAACTTGACTAAAACATGAATCTGCCATTTGCTGAAATGCTGAACTGGTATCATCCCCTGAAAAATATCCTGAAGCACCCAATTAATTTCCTTCAGAGTCCCACATTTATCCAAGAGGATATTCAATAATCAAATGAAATAAACCTAGTTGAGAAAAAGAGTTACAAGACACACTGCAATGAATAAGAAAATGATTTTGCTGCTTACTGTCTCATGCATAACATCACTCTTGATAGTACTAGGGCCCTGATTTCTGACTACATCACAAGAAAGCACAACCACCTCTCGACTCTGGTACATTTTGTCTCATTGCTTGATGACAAGCTCACAGGCTTATCTTGGACCATATTTCTAGGTTTCTCTCTAACCCCAAATCTTCTTCTCAACCCTCTAAATAAGTATGTCCTTGATGATTGAATCTGGTGCTTCTCTTGTTGTATATTATTCAAAATATTGATTTCCCGCCAGGACTTCATCAGTGAGGCATTTAATCGTACACATAGCTGCAACCATCAAACACCTGTAATTTAACTAACCTGAATCGCAAGATGGCAACATATTCTGTTAGCTACCATCAACTAATGTTAGAGAATGTGTTTAAAGTTCAAAAACAAAATTGCCAAAGAATCTATAGAAATAACGCATTTTTACATGATTTTCAGACAAATAACCCATTATTGAAAAACTTAACTATCTCACTGAAATTTGATCAAACGTAAAGTTTCTATGTACTATTATTCTTTTATATAAAAAAAAATATAAATAATCGGTGTGCATGTTTTTTACTCTTTTCTAATTATCCTTGAAACTTTTGTTAGATAAGTATTATTCCGCGTTAATTGCTTTTACTTTAAATCATGGCAAGATTATGCACTTCTAACATTAATTTTTTTTTGAATAAAATGGCTTATTTTGTAAGATGCACTCCAAATATAAATTCTAGAACAATAATAAATCCAATGGCTTGTGACTTGAGATAGCACTTTATTTACTTATTTATTTTTTTTAAGGTAGTGTGTTTTTTTAGCAAAGAATAAATCAGCCTTTAATCCCTCTAAAAAGGATCAAAATTATTGCAACGCTGAAGGTTTTATATTGATGATTAAACCGTCATATGCGATATATTAAGGCGAACGGTTAACATACTATAAACACAATTGATTTTTTTTTTTTTTTGAAATATTAATCCAATATACCGAAATTCTTCTTTATTTGATGAATTTATTTAAATGATATGTTAAATAAATAAAAATTGGTGTGTATGTCTTTCACAATTATCAAGATCAACCTTGGAAACCTTGGCCAGAAAAGTAATATTATACGTTAATGGCGCAAGAAAGTTTTTATATTTAATTACAAATGGAACAGTAAAAGCAAGATCATATTGCACGAACACAAAACACACCCGGGATTCTTTATTTAAATTACAAGTTAAGTATGGCTATTTAATTAATTATTAAAGCGAAGGCTAAATTATTGAAGGCAAGTAACGTATTCACGAATGGTACATGCCTAATCTTTTCTAAATTTACATAGACACAAAATGCTTTTCGTCCGTGTTTCCGTTCTGTATGATGTAGTTAAAATTCCTTTATGTAAAAAATAATCTGTTTCTTGCATTCCCATTTCTTGTGTTCTATTTGCTAAAAATAATTTTACGAGTACATAAATTACGAAGATTAATTATTAGCATTTTGGAGAAGTACAAGAAGGAAAAAAATAAAAATAAATAAAACAGGTACTTCAAAGCTTTAGTTTTAATAGTAATATTATCCTCTTTTGTAATTCAATGAAACTTTTGGTTTGACTGTTCATTAATTAGCCACAACGGATAAACACACTAGACAAAGTGTCATTACTTGAACAATGAAAGCCTAGTGATTATACCATTCATCTTTCCTTTGCTGAAGATGCGCATAACACAAATTACGTTGTTCATCTTTCAATCACCTGCATGAATGTCACGAGTGAATCAGCAATATTCAAAAACTAAGTTGAATCCAACGATAAACAACTTAAAATTAAAGTGAAACTTGTCTATGTAAGTTAATGAGTCTCGGTAATTTAAGCTGTGAACCACTTCTTGAGCCAGCTAGCAAGTCCCATTAGCAACCTTTTCACAACCAGATTTACTCGGTTAATGCCCTGTTTACATGTTATGTTCCATCAATTAGAAATGATCACACATTGGCTCTCTGGTCAGCTGACTCCTGTTAACACAGACAATTGGTTCTTTGGATGTCTGCATCCCAGAAAGAGTTATCAAGAATGGATATGGCGAAAAATACTTTATTGTCGATAACAAATAGAAAGCACAAAATTTCTTTTGATATATGACTCTGGTTGTGGGTTTGAATACCAAAGCTATTTAAAGAAAAATAAAGCAAAGCAAATGAAACTCAACAAAATTTGGAAATGATGCATCTTTACGCCAATATGGCTTGTTAGATTTTGATTGAGATTGAATCAAATAAAAAAAAGAACAGCAGCTGATATTTGGCTGCTGTTGACCATGTGGCAATTACTTTTTTGGTCCACTGATTCATACTCTTATTAACAGATTAGATTTGCTATCCATTATGCATCTTTCACACTTAATCACAATAATAATTAACATTCGATTGCAACATCTTCAGCCATTGTTTCTTAAAAGTCTTACTGCAATCCGAATAATTATTTTTTCTTTCTTTTTTAAAACACCGAAACCCATAGAGTGAAACAGCAGCATATCAACGCGCATCGGTCAACTCCTCATCTCAGCACAGCTCTGGATTGAAAAGTTCTTCACAAAATCTTTATCACTTGGAAAATAAATGAAGTGGAGGCACCGTGTTGAGGATCATGAGAATAACAAAACACAGGACTTACATTACTAATGCACCCAGAAACATAGCCATACAAGAAACTATAAATGCATTTATTATTTATTAATATTTTGGCAGGTTTAGAATTAATATTAGTACTAATCTAGGGTATGAACTTACTTGACATCTGGTTTAGCAGGCTTAATTCCACGTGCAAGTAACTCAGCTTCTTTATTATCGAAGAAGCCTTCAGGAAGAGCTCCCTTTATTTGCTTGGCTTCTGAGCCTGCATCCTGATTTTGATTCGTTTCCTTTTAATTTTCTTTTTCTTCAGGGATCTGGAAGTAAAAGTTGAAAGAAACTCGGCCCCGCCGGAGGGGTAGAACACGAACTGGGTTTATGTCGGGCCTAGCCTATTAGTTTACACATAAGGGGTTTCAATGAAATAAAGCGTGAGCTATGCCTTTCGCTTTCATATATATATATATATATATATATATAGGAGTTTTAGTCCGTTTGGAAATGTAATGCCAATGAATCTGATTTTAGTTTGAAATAAAGATACTTTAGAACTTGAAACAACAAGACCAATTTTTTTAGTGGCATAATAAAAAGTCTTTAAATATTTGAGATGTTGATCAATTATTTGAGAAAAGATCAACACATCATCAATATAAATAATACAGAATTGGGAATAAGGATTACAAATATTATTTATAATCCTTTGGAATTCTGAGGGGCATTCTTTAAACCAAAAGGCATACCTGTCCATTCATACTATCTAAAAGGAACAATAAATGTAGTTTTATACCTATCTTTAGGATGAATCTGAATTAGCCAAAATTCAGATTTCATATCAAACTTTGAAAAGAAAAATGTAGAATGCAATTTTTGAAGTAAATCTTTTTTATTAGGTATACCTAATTCATTTTAAAGCTTTATTAAGAGGCTTGTAATTTATGACAAGTCTCGGTGTGCCTCTTTCTATTTCAGAGTTCTTGTTGACATAGAAAACAGCACAAGACCATGGAGATATGGACTTAACAATAAGTTCTTTAGATTCCAAATCTTTGATTTCATTCTTACAATGTTGTTCTAACTCCATATTCATTTGGATTGGACGAGCTTTAGTAGGAATCTGTTTTTCATTAAAAGAATTTTCATATGGCAAATCTACCAAATGTTGCTTTCTATTCTAGAAGACAGTTGGTAAATCAACACATATTTCTTTTTCAATGAGATTTTTAAATTCAGAAATCTTTTGCTTTATGAAACAATTTTGAAGTTGGTTTTCAATTATTTGTAGATTCAAGTCATTTTTCAAACAAATCAAATCATTTTATTTTGTTTTAAGAAGGGTATTGATGTTATTCTGATAAATAGAACATGCGTTAGCAATATTTAAATTCCTTGTTTTAAGCTTTTCTATGAAAGGAAAAATAAGTTTTTTATTTTTTACTTTAAAAGATATACTATCATAATTGACAGTATAAGGAGTAATAAGGTCTATAAGCGGGGTTCCTAAAATGACATGTATGATGTATGCCATTTGTTAATGGGAATGAAGTTTTGAATTCAAAACCATCGTTATAAACTGAGGCATCAACTTTGGATTTGACTTTAAGTTTTGAATTGTTAGCCACAGAAAATCTTTCATTTGTTTTTTTATGAAAGTATTTTGGGACAATGTCTTCTTTAATACAATTTAAATTAGTACCAGTGTCAAAAAGGGCAATGATGTTAATTTCAAAATCTTTGGAAAAGATTATAGTAATTTTAATCAAATATTTTCGTGTAGTGATTTGCTTTAAAACAAATAGAAAATCATCAGGTACAGACTCGATGTTTTCAAGGCTTTGCTCATATTTACCACCATCATCAGATTCTGGTTCTTTATCAGAATTTTCTTGAAGTTGTCTTTGTAAAAAAATTTGAATTGTTTCAGAATCATTTTTCTGTTTTTCTTTCAATTCTTTGATCTCAAATTTAATGTCATTGATTTCTTTCTGAAGATCTTGGATATTAGAAGTGGTTTTCTTTATTTTCTTTTTATTTAGAATTTCAGTAAGATCATAAGTATTCTTTTTAATAATAAGGGCTTTGGAAGTTTCAATTTTATCTTTTACTTCTAAGGTCTTTAGATGTTTATCCAGATATTCTTTTTGAAGAGTACAATCAGAAATGTGTTTGACTAATTCAAGGAAAGTTTCTTAATCTTTTGTCAACACATTTATTTTTTTTTAAATAAGATTTGGTACTAGTAGAACTACTGCTTTCTGACTCAGTATCAGAGTCTACTAGTTCATCAATTTGAAGAGGCTTACTGTCTCCTGTCATGGAAGACTCAGAGTCAGATGACTTAATGAGCAAATGGGCTAATTTAAAAAATACTTGTTCATCAAGTGCAAGCTCATGAAGCCTTTTACTCATAGAGCAAAATTTTTCAATATGGCTCTTTTTGCCACGTTTCAAATAAGTAGTTTCTTTATAATTGAAAAGGGCATTGGGTTTGGCTTTACTTTTTAGAGAAGTTTTTCTTCTTATAAGGCTTTGAAGGTTTCCTATAAGAAAGTTCTCTAGAATCTTTAAAAGGTTTCTTATAGTTCTTTGACTTGTAATGTTTCTTGTAAGGTTTAGAAGAACACTTACCATTACAGTCTTTAGAAGTAGAGGCTTTAAAGGGGTCATAATTAAACTACTTACAGAAGCTGCCTAATTATTGCTTAGATTTTCTAAGCTCCCATTTTAATTTTTTCTAGAGTTTTAAATCTTGATAAATCTTTAGACATTCCTTATTGACAAACCTAACAAGTTCATCATAGGTGAGATTATCATAAAGGATCTGATTATCATATAAGGCTTTGATAGAATTTCTGACTTTTTCACTTAAGAGGGTTGGTAACCCTCATAGGAATTTTTCCTTCTAAGTAACATGATTTGCATCATCTCTTAGGAAGAGTCTGGTGAAGAAAGTAGATTTATAACTTTGGAATTCACTAAGTTTTCTACATCTCAGGTTATGTAGTAACTCATTAATCTTATCTCTTAGGTGAGAAGGATCACATATGAAATGAAGGGAGATAATCAGAATCAGGGCGGCTACTGCATCCTGAATTGGATCATTTAATTCATCACAGATGGGGGCTCTATTCTAATTCATCTGATCTGATTTTAATGGTAGCTTTCTAAAAATGTGAAATTAGTAGTTATTAGGTAAGAACATATTGGTAATTAGAATTCAACAGTACATTATTATATATTAATTATTTAAGGTTAGTTGACTTGTTAAATACCAATTTTACCATTTAATGAATAAGAAATAAATTACAAGAATTTTTTCTCTTTTTTTATTTTTTAATTTGTAAAAGAAGATTTATAATGGGTTAGAAGAATTAGTAGATTTGGACAAATTTGAGTACAAAGTCATTTTTATGATTTTATCCCTGTGAAATCCATATGATGTAATCCTTTCAAGAACTATGTTAACGAAAAGATGATTAAATATAAAATTTTTAAAAATATAATAGTAAAATGTCAAACACCAATACTTCCTGCACCTAATTATTATATGGCAATTCTTGAAATAAAATCACTTGAAAGCTCCTAAAAACCAATGTTTCTTTCTATAATCTAATGTGTTTTAGAATCTTGATTAAGATCTCCCTAAGTTATATTTAGTGCAACTTACAACCTACTAAAGATAAGTCAAAATGAGATTTTGGTCAAGTCGGTTAGCGATTTGATACCAAATCCCAACGTTAGCATTAAATTTATTTGGTGGAAAAGTAATTTGTCAATCATGAAGGATGTCCTGCGACCACTAGTGGATAACTTACAAATACTTGAAATCATAAAATACGATAAGAAGTACTGAAAGTTTTTTCAAAGTTTACTCTCCAACGCTCGTTAGTTTATAGGATTTACAGGAAAAATAAAAAATAAATAACTTCTAGTTTTTTTATGAAGAGATAATCTTTAGTAAACATAATAGAAAAATAAAAATTAAAAATGAGAGTTGAACCTCTCCCTTTATTAATTCCCTTAACAATTTTTATAGAGGCTGAAGTCTTACACCCCCATGTGTTTATGATCGAAAGATTGAATTAAGGAAAGGGATTGCTGATTCTCCATTTATGAATACAAAGAAAGACTGATCTTCCAAAATAATCTTAATTATGGAGGAGTCCTCCCTTTTTTTCATCCTAGAGAAAGATAAAGAACAAGATTGGTTAACCACCCCTCCATAAGCGCATGTGGGAACTCTGTACTGAAGGAATCGGCCTAGGCTGACACCTTGCAGTCCGTTGCCTCTTTGCTTTTTATTTTATTACAATTAAGATAGAAAGAAAGTACGCTTACTATACCACTCAAACAGAACCCACTAAAGATAAGCCAAAATAAGATTTGACTCCACATTATTCCACATGTTAATTACTCATTTTGACATATTTTTAAGTGAATAGTAAGTTATCCTAAATGTAACTTTAACATATTTTTAATGAAATATAAGTTACAGTAAATAAACTTAAACAAATCCCTAGATCTCAGGTGAAGTTCCTGTAAACATGTTTTTCTATGAAAAATTCTATGGTATAGTAACTAAAATAATGGCATTAATATTATAATAAATATAAATTTTATAAATTATATATACGACTAGCAAATAAATTGTAAAACAAGAAAAATAATATGACAGTGGTAAATTGGTGTTTTAAAATTACAAACAAAACAAACACTTGAAAAAAGTAATATAAACTTATAATTCAACATTAAACTTTAATTTAAAAAATAGCTTATTTATTTAATTTATAAGCAAGGAAAAAATTACTCATCAATTGAATGCAAAAAAATTGGAATAAACTTTATTAAATTGGTTTAACCATAAATTCAATATTCATATTATAACATTTATAAACTTTTTTATTTTTTATCGTTGTATTTATTTACTATAGAAGTTAACTAAGCAAAATTAGTGTTCTTGATGTAGATCAAGGCAAAACAAAATAAAAAAAATATTCTTATATTACTAGGTATGTATGAAATATCAACAAATTCAATCTAATTTTTATTTGTACTAAAAGCTCATTTGGGATTGCGGCGAAAAGGTTAAAAGGAAGCAAAATCACTTATTTTACAAAAATTTTGAAAATTATGAAAAAATAAGTTTTTCAAAATAAGTTTTATTCTAAATAAAATTCCACATATATCATCATATGTTATGTTTATACATTTTTTATTTTTTTACTAGTAATATATTAATTTACTACTCTTATATTTATTTATTTATTTTATCTTTTATTTACAAGTCTTCCGCTCAATTTATATAATTTATATTTTATTTTACACTTAATATTAATTTATAAATTTTACATTAAATGTATATATCTCATATTTTATTTACACAGTTTATGTTTAATAAAAATATTTATATCGTGATTTTAATCACAAAATTATAAAATATTATAGAATTTCCCGCTTCTTTATTTTTAAAGAAATTTCTGTTTGCATGTCTTTTCGACATTTCCAATTATCATGATTAGACCTGGAACCTTTGGTCAAAAAAGTATTATCACGCATTGATTCTTTATATTACAAAACGCTAGTGGCACTTGAAAGTTGTTATAGTTAATTACAATTTACAATTGTTAACAAAAGTAGGATGGATATGGCACAAAAGAAAAGCAAGCATGATTTGTTGAAAATGCTATTTGACAATAATTGAGGTTATAAAATTTTGATAAAAAATAAAAATATCTTGATTAAAAGTAAATTGTGTATAACCACTTTAATATTTTTATTTTCTCATAACTTTATCAAAATTTTGTAACTAAATATTTTATCAATGTAACATCGTAAATTGTTAGAAAATTTATGGGTGAAGTAGGGTCACAGCTTCAATATAACATCCAATCGCTCACTCACTAATTTTACAAGAGTATTAAAATATCCTAATACAAAACTCTCTTTTTTTTTTTTTTTTCTTTTTACCCTAAAAAATGATTGAAGCATTCGAAAAATAGAATGCTTAGAGAGGGAAATAAAACCTCTATTTATAAGCTTCATTTCCTCTCCTCATTATATTAAAATAATAATAATATATATTTTATTTTATTATTTTTTCAAATTCAAAGTTTGAATTTAGGATTCAAACATTGAAATATAGCTTCTAGATATTCTTCTTCTTCATTCTTCATTCTTCATTCAAAGATTGCTACTTCTAGATTACATACTTCTAGATTGTATGCTTTTAGATTATACATGTATGTATTATGTTAACATTCTCCGACTTGAAGATTTTGATTGAGAACCAATCAATCTTCACACCATCCTTTCTGCTTCGCCATTGACATGTTGCTTACATCTCTGCTAAGCCACAAGAGGATCTACTCCATATAAACTTGTCAGTAATGATTGGCTTAGTCATAACATCTGCTAGGTTCTCCTTGGTATGGATTTTCTGCAAATTTATACTTCCACTACTTCTCGAACGAAGTGATATTGAACCCCTATATATTTTGTCTTGGAATGAAAGATTGGATTCTTTGCAATATGCAAAGCACTTTGACTGTCACAAAACACAGGAATTTTCTCTTGTTTGTGTCCGAGCTCCTCAAGTAACCTTTGTATCCAAATAGCTTCCTTGCATGCTTGTGTAGCTGCCATGTATTCTGCTTCTGTCGTAGATAAAGTCACAACAATTTGTAGTTTTGAAACCCAGCTTACAACTCCTCCCACAAGTGTAAATACATAGCCAGTAGTAGATTTTATTTTATCAAAGTCACCTGCGAAATCTGAATCCAAGTAGCCTCTAACAGTAAATTCTGACCCTCCATAACCTAATGCAACGTCTGAGGTTTTTTTGATGTATCTTATAATCCTCTTCACTGTTTGCCAATGTTCTCCACCAGGATTCGCCATGTATCAACTAACTGCTCCTACTGATTGTGCAATGTCTGGTCTTGTACAAATCATAGCGAACATCAAACTTCCCACTGCTGATGTATACGGTACTTGAGACATCTCCTTCCTCTCTGCTTCATTGCTAGGACACATACTTGAGGATAACTTGAAATTAACAGGAAGTGGGGTAGAAATTGACTTACAATCTTGCATGTTGAAGCGTCGCAAGATTTTCTTCAAGTAATTCTTTAGTGAAAGCTAAATCTTCCTGTTATTTCTATCTCGGTGAATTTGCATCCCTAGAATCTTGTTTGCTGGTCCCAAGTCCTTCATTTCAAACTCCCTAGCCAACTGTGCCTTTAACTCTTGGACTTGATCTTTGTTGGGTCCTGTGACCAACATGTCATCCACATACAACAGCAAAATGATAAAATCGTTATCCTTAAATCTCTTGTAATAAGCACAATGATTTGAATTGAGTCTGTTGTATCCAAGGCTTATGATTAAGGAATCAAATCTCTTATACCAACACCTTGGCGCCTATTTGAGACCGTATAGAGATTTGTTCAATCTGCAAACCAAGTTCTCCTTGCCTGTTTCAATAAAACCTTCTGGTTAGAGCATATAAATCTCTTCTTCAAATTCTCCATGAAGAAATGCAGTTTTTACATCTAACTGTTCTAGATGTAGGTCAAATGTAGCACACATTGCCAAGATTACTCTGACTGTCGTGAGTCAAACTATTGGAGCAAATATCTCATAGAAGTCAATACCTTCTTTCTGAGCATATCCTTTTACCACCAATCTTGCACGATACCGCTCCACTTGATTATTGCCATCACGTTTGATCTTGTAGACCCATTTGTTTCCAATGGCTTTTCTTCCATGTGGCAGTAGCACAAGTTCCCATGTCTTGTTTTTGTGTAGAGCTTCAATTTCTTCCTGCATTGCTGCCATACACAAAGTAACATATGAGCTGTTTAAAGCTTCATGGAAAGTTGATGGCTTTCCATCATCTGTTAAAAGACAATATGCAACATTGATCTCTGTAACATACTTTGAATGCTAAGTTGGTGGTCGTCTTTCTTGAGTTGACCGACAAATTTCTAGAGCTTCAGACTCGACTCGTTCTTATTCCTCGTGCTCTGATGCTGCTTCAAAAGACTCTGAATCTTCTTGATTATTTTCTACATATACCGGTGTAGTCTCTGACTTTTCTTTCACAGTACTATCATCCCTATCTTTCTTTTGCATTTGATCTTCTACAAAGACAACATCTCTGCTGATGACAATCTTGTGGGCAGTGGGATCCCACAGACGATACCCCTTTACACCATCAGCATACCCCAAAAAGATACACCTCATAGATTTTGGATCTAGCTTTGTTCTTTCTTGGGCATTATACATTACATATACAGGACATCAAAATGCATGTAAATGAGAGTAATCAGCTGGCTTACCTGTCCACATCTCCATTGGTGTCTTCAACTCAATAGCAGTTGATGGAGACCGATTTACCACATAACAGGCAGTTTTGGCTGCTTCAGCCCAAAAAGAGTTAAGTAGACTAGCAGTCTTCAACATAGCTCTTATCCTCTCTGTAACAGTTTTGTTCATCCATTCCGCCACTCCATTTTGTTGAGGAGTGTATGCTACTGTAAACTGCCTCTGAATACCTTCTTACTTACAGTATGCAAGAAATGCACCATCTGTATACTCTCCACCATTATCTATTCTTAAGCACTTGATCATTTTCCTAGATTCAAGTTCAACCCGCGCTTTGTATTCCTTGAATACTGGAAACACATCTGACTTTTTCTTGATTAGATATACCCAACATCTCCTAGAGTAATCATTAATAAAAGTAACGAAGTATTTTGCACCTCCTTGTAATAAATATGGTGATTCCCAAACATCAGAATGAACTACGTCGAGAATGAATTTACTTCTAGTATGGGATCTGTTAAACTTCAATCTATGCTGCTTACTTATAACACAATGCTCGCAAAATGGTAAATTTACCAATTTGAGTCCCGGAAGTAGTTTTTGCTCAGAGAGAATCTTCAAACCTTGTTCTGACATGTGGCTAAGTTTGAGATGCCACATCATCACTGACTCTTCTCCATTTGACACACGCGTCAGCTTCCTGTAGTGTTTCTCCTTGAAGCATGAATAAATTCGCATCGATCTTTTCTGCCTTCATTAATACAAGCGCTCCTCTGACAATTTTTATCATTTCATTTTCAATATGGGCTTTGCACCCAAGACTATCTATTTGTCCCAAAGACAATAGATTTTTCTTCAGGCCTTTGATATATCGTACCCCTGAATTGTACGAACTATACCATCATACATTTTGATTTTGACAGTACCAATACCAGCAATCTCCAAGGCATGGTCATCGCCCATGTACAAAGATTCTCCTGAGATTGGTTCATATGTGTGGAACCATTCCTCCGAGAGGTCATGTGCCATGTTGCTTCTGAGTTTATAAGCCAGACTTCAGCTAACCTCTTTCTGCCTTCTGTAACAACTGTTGCTTCACTATAGAGAATTTCGCCATCATCTGAAGTACTAGCCATACAACCCTGAGCATTTGATGACTCAGGTGCTTTACTTTCTCTACTCTTCTAATTGCTCCAACACTCTTTCTTCAGATGCCCTTTCTTGCCACAATTGTAGCATTTTATATTATTCTTACTTCTGGATTTTAATATACCATGATTGTAACTCCCACTGGGGCCATGTTCTGTTGATTTCCCTTTCGTCACCAATAGCGCTTCTGCTTGCTACGAACTTGCATGTCTATCTTCCTTGGTCTTGCGCTTGCTTTCCTTGTTTAAGATGGAGGCTGCAACATCATCGAAAACTAGACTATCCGTCGGGTTGTTGTTCGTCAAATTGATGATGAGTTGATCATACGAATCTGGTAGACTTTGAAGTAGAAGCTCTACAGGTTCATTTTCTTCTATTTTGTGACCCAACGTTGTGAGTTGCAAAAATAGAGTCTTCAAGGTGTTGATATGTTCAATCATTGATGTGGATTCCGCCATGCGAAGAGTATAGAGTCTTCTCTTTAAAAAAAATCTTATTGTGCAAGACTTAACCTCGTACAATTTTGTGAGAGTATCCCATATTTCCTTCGCTGTCTTTTTCTCTGCCACACTAGATAACATCTCATCTGCAAGTATTAAGTGTAGATCAGTAATTGCATTACCGTCTATCTTGTTCCACTTAGCATCATCAGTTACCTCTATGGGTCTTTCTCCAATTGCTGCCAAGCAATTGTTTTTACTCAGAATAGCTTTCATCTTCATTTTTCACAATGAGAAATTGTTCCCATTGAACTTCTCAATCTCGTATTTTTCTGCCATTGCTTTCACCATGAACTACCTCAGTTAGGATCGGCTCTCACTGTTTCACGTGAACAGTACCGTATATGTGAATAGTAACTGTATACGTGAACAGTACCCCGATTCCAAAGAATGCAAACAAGGCTCTAATACCACTGTTAGGAAATTTATGGGTGAAGTAGGGCCACAGCTAAAATGAAATTAGAAGAAAATGAAGAATAAGCACAAAATTAGGACACTAGAAATTACGTGGTTCGACTTTTAGCCTACGTACACGGGTCAAGACAGAAGGAAAATATTTTACTAGTAATATGAGGATTACAAGTATTGTAATATTTTGGCTCATTTCCCAGAACTCCAATACACCCAATCTCTCAATCACTAATTTTACAAGAGTACTAAAATACCCAAACACAAAACTCCCTTTTTCTTTTTTCTTTTTCCTCTAAAAAATAATTGAAGAAAGAAATGCTTGGAGAGGGAAATAAAGCCTCTATTTATAGGCTTCATTTTCTCTCCTCATTATATTAAAATAATAATAATATATATTTTATTTTATTATTTTTCTAAATTCAAAGTTTGAATTCTAAATTCAAACTTTGAAATACGGCTTCTAAATTTTCTTCTTCATCATTCTTCATTCTTCATTCAAAGATTGCTACTTCTAGATTGCATGCTTCTAGATTGTATGCTTCTAGATTATATATGCATGCATTTTATTAACATAAACAACAAATTAAAGTTTAATTATTTAATTACAAGTGCCAAAAAAGACGTTTAATTACAAGTGGCATAGTCCCTTGTGTTAAAGCAAATTAAAGTTTAATTATTTAAATCGAACACGCGTAATCTTTAATTCACAAACAAAAGAGATCATTATTCAAAATTAATGTTCTCTTCCGCAGCAGCATCTATTCATCGAACTCGATCGTTAAAAATTTTCTTTTTTTCTTGGATGAATTCTCATCCAAAGTATGGGTAGCATTTTGCAAATCACAATCTCATGATATGGCGCTTTTGTCGACCGTTGCTTGGATTGCTTTCTTAGAAAAGCAGCATATACAAGAAACCTCCAAGAAAATGTTATAGCCTTGGAGACTAAATTGGGAAAACTAATCGAAGCAAAGGACGATGTGATGGCGACGACCAGCGCTGAAAGGCAACAAATGATGACAAGGAGGAACAAAGTGTCAACAAAATAATATATGCATAATATAGAATCATGTAATCTAGAAGTATGCAATTTAGAAATAGTAATTTTGAATGAAGAAGGAAGAAGAAGAAGATATAGAAGTCATATTTCAAGATTAAATTCTAAATTTAAACTTTGAATTTGAAAAATAATAAAATAAAATATATATTAATATTATTTTAATACAATGAGGAGAAGAAATAAAGCTTATAAATAGAGGTTTTATTTTCCTCTCTAAGCATCTCATATTTAGTATTTCATTTGAGAGAAAGAACTTATGTGAGAGTTTAAAGAGTTTAATACTCTTGTGGAATTAGTGAATGAGAGATTGAATGTATTGGGGTTCTGGAAAGTGAGCCAAAATATTACAATACTTGTAATCCTCATATCACTAGCAAAATATTTTCATTCTGTCTTCGCTCGTAAACGTAGGTTAAAAGCCGAACCACGTAATTTGTAATGTCCTAATTTGTGCTTGTTCTTTATTTTCTTTTAATTTCATTTTAGTTGTGACCCTGCTTCACCCATAAAATCTAATGCTATAAGTAAAAACATCCTAGACTTAGTTCATTCTGATGTTTGGAAATCACTGAATTTATTCTAAGGAAGTGCAAAGTAATTTGTGACTTTCATTGATGATTACTCTAGAAGATGTTAGATGTATCCAATAAAAAAGAAGTCAAATGTGTTTTCAGTGTTTAAAGAATACAAAGCGCAGGTTGAACTTGAATATGAGAAGATGATCAAGTATTTGAGGACTGATAATGGTGGAGAATATGCATATTATAAGCAAAAAGGTATTCAGAGGCAATTCACGGTGGCATACACTCCTCAACAGAATGGAGCAGATAAACAGCACTCTTATAAAGAGGATAAGAGCTATATTGAAGACTGCTGGTCTACCAACTCATTCTATGCAGAAGCAACCAAAATAGCCTTTTATATTAATAATCGGTCTCCATTAATAACTATTAAATTAAAGACACTAATGAAGATTTGGACCAGGAAGCCAGCTAATTACTCTCATCTACATGCAGTTGGATGTCCTATGTACGTGATATATAATATCCAAGAAAGAACGAAGTTAGATCTCAAATCTAGAAGGTGTATCTTCTTGGAATATACTGATAGAGTAAAGGGGTATCATTTGTGGATACTACTGCCAACAAAATTGTCATCAGTAAAGATGTTATCTTTGTAGAAGATCAACTATAAAGAAAAGATGAGGATGATAGCACTGAAAAAGAAAAGTTAGAGAATGTGCAATATATGTGGAAAATGATCTAAAAACTAAAGCAGCACCATAGTACATGGAACAAAAACTAGTCGAGTCTGAGGCTCTAGAGATTCGTTGGTCAGCTCGAGAGAGACAACCACCAACTTAGCATTCAAAATATGTTACAGAGATTTTGCATATTATCTTTTAACAGAGGATAGAGAGCCATCAACTTTCCAAGAAGCTTTAAACAGCTCAGATGTTGCCTTGTGGATGACAGCAATGCAAGAAAAAATTGAAGCTCTGCACAAGAAAAAAACTTGAGAACTTTTGCCACTATCACATGGAAGAAAAGTCATTGGAAACAAATAGGTCTACGATCAAATGTGATGGCACTGACCAAGTGGAGCGGTATTGTGGAAGATTGGTGGTAAAAGGATATGCTCAAAAGGAAGGTATTGAGTTCAATGAGATATTTTCTTCGATAGTTTGGCTTATGACAGTCAAAGTAGTCTTGGCTATGTGTGCTACATTTGACCTACATCTAGAGCAATTAAATGTAAAAATTGCATTTCTTTATGGAGAACTTGAAAAAGAAATTTATATGCTCCAACCAGAAGGTTTTGCAGAAGCAGGCAAGCAGAATTTGGTTTGCAGGTTAAACAAATATCTATACGATCTCAAACAAGCACCGAGGTGTTGGTATAAGAGATTTGATTTCTTCATCATGAGCCTTAGACATAACAAACTCAACTCAGACCATTGTGTATGCTACAAGAGGTTTGAAGATAATGATTTCATCATTTTGCTTTTATATGTGTTGGTAACAGGCCCCAACAAAGATCGAGTCTAAGAATTGAAGGCACAATTGGCTAGAGAGTTTGAAATACAGGACTTGGAACCAACAAACAAGACTCTAGGGATGCAAATTTATCGATATAGAAATAATAAGAAGATATGGCTTTTTCAAAGAATTACTTAAAGAAAATCTTGCTGCATTTTAACATGCAATATTGTAAGTCAATTTCTACCTACTTTCTGTTAATTTCAAGTTATCCTAAAGTATGTATCATAGCAATGAAGCAAAGAGGATGGAGATGTCTCGAGTACCGTATGCATCAGCAGTGGAAAGTTTAATATTTGCTATGATTTGTATAAGATCTAACATTGCACAAATAGTGGGAGCAATTAGTCATTACATGGCGAATCCTAGTGGAGAGCATAGGAAAATAGTAAAGAGGATTCTGAGATATATTAGATGGACCTTAGATATTGCATTATGTTATAGAGGATCATTTGTTGATGCTTAAGAATTGTTTCGACAAAAAGTAGGGAAGAAACTCTGCACTGCCGCTCTGATATTCTTAAGCTAGCCAAAGCAGTGGCCAAAGAGTGTGAGGGTTTGCCACTTGCTCTTATTACCATTGGCAGAGCTTATGGCTTGCAAGAAACAACTGAAGAATGGAGCTATGCAATTCAGGTGTTAAGAACATCAAGTTCCCAATTTCCAGGATTAGGATATGAGGTTTATCCTCTTTCAAAATTCAGTTACGATAGTTCGTCCAATGACACAATTAGATCTTGGCTCTTACAATGTAGTTTATATGCAGCAGATTGTCTTATTTCTAAAGAGAATTTGATAGATTGTTGGATTGGAGAGGGTTTTTTTGAATGAAAGTGTCAAGTTTGGAGTTCAAAAGGGAGGATACTACATTCTCGGCATCCTTCTTCCCGCATGTTTATTAGAAGAGGTACATGAAGACAAAGTAAAAATGCATGACGTGATTCGGGATATGGCATTGTGGTTAGCTTGTGACGTTGAAAAGGAGAAAGATAACTATTTGGTTCATGCAGGTGCTGGATTAAGTGAGGCGTCAGATGTCAGAGATGGGGAACAGTTCAGGAGATTGTCATTGATGGATAATCAAATTGAGAATCTATCAGAGGCCCTTATCTCCTTACTTTATTTCTTAAAAATTACGAAAAATTAGAGAGATTCGACAGTGACTTCTTCCAATCTATGCCTCGTCTCAAAGTTTTAAACCTGTCAGGTGCCGGACGACTGTTTTATTTGCCTTTAGGGATTTCAAAGTTGGCTTCATGCAACATCTTGATCTTTCATATACAGGAATTGCAAAGTTACCAGAAGGGTTAAATGCATTGGTAAATCTAAAGTGTTTGAATCTGGAAAACGCATGGAGGGTAGCTCTAATACCACGGCGACTAATATCCAATTTTTCAAGTTTGCATGTGTTGAGAATGTTCGGCGCTGGAAGATTTTCTGTATCTGATGATGAAATAATTAGTGAGGATGAATTGGAGGAATTGTGTGGTTTGAAATATTTAGAGGTATTAAGCTTGACCTTGAAAAATTCTCGAGCTCTCCAATGTGTTTTGAGCTCGCATAAGTTACGAAGTTGTACTTAAGCTCTGTACCTCAGAGACTTTCAAACTTTCGAAGTCGCTTGTGTTTCGGCTTTGGCACACATGAAGCACCTCAACAGATTATAGATTGTAGTGTGTTATGAATTGAAAGAATTGAAGATAGAATATACATTTGTAGTGCAAAACACGAGCCAGCCTTTTGTTTTCCACTGCCTCAAGAAGATTTAAATAGGCCGTTGCCAAGAATTGAAGGACTTGACATTCCTTGCTTTCGCTCCAAACCTCAAGTCTATTGGAGTAAACAGTTGCACTGGTTTGGAATAAATCGTCAGCGATGTTCCAGAGGTGATGATGGGAAATCTAAACCCATTTGCTGAACTCCAGGATCTTGAATTATTTCGTCTGCCAAATTTGAAGAGCATTTACAGGATGCCCCTGCCCTTCCCACATCTGAAAGAGATGAATGTATTTGATTGCTTTAAGCTGAAAAAACTTCCACTTGATTCCAGCAGGGCAAGGGCGCGTAAAATTGTTATTCGTGGATCCAGAGCAAGGGAGGAACCGCTTTAATGGGAGGATCAAGTCACTCAAAATGCTTTTCGTCTGTGTTTCCAATGCAGAAAAGAAAATGCGAATATTATAGTTGCTTTTTGGAATAGTACGAATAGGAATTTTCCTAATAATGTTATCCTCTTTTGTAATCTATGAAACTTTTTGTTTGATTGATCATTAATTAGCTTGTATGTTAATTGCTTTGGCTTTCTTCAATTTTCATAAACATGGCAAAACATCCTTGCACTCCTTGAGACGTGTGCATTTTGTATTTTATCACTTTTATGTTTCATGTTAGTTTTTCTTTTTCCTTTTCCAAGTGTTAATTTGTATTCTTCATTGAACTATAAAAATTTATATTCTTTATCTGTTTTTGTAATATAATAATTACTTGATTCAAAAAAATAATAATAATTACTGTTGAAAACCAAAATCCTTTATCTGCATGGCAGTTTGAATCCTCATCTTCATTTATATAATCAAACAACATGTCAACTTATTGGACTTTCATTTTCCAAGTAGAGGGATAAAACATTTCAGCTACCATGAATAAACGCTAAATAGAGGTCATTACTTGGACAATGAACGCCTACTTATTATACCATTCATCTTTCCTTTGCAGAAGATGCACGTAACACCAATTACATTATTCGTCTTTCAATCAGCTGCATGAATGTCACGAGTGAATCAGCAATATTCAAAAATTAAGTTGAATCCAACGATAACCAACTTACAACTGAAGTGTCTGTGCATGTTAATTGATCTTGTCCCATCAATGACCTTTTCCCAGCCAGATTTACTTGGTTAATGCCCTATTTACATGCAATGTTCCATCAATTACATATGCAGCAGGGCTCCTTCTGTGACAAAATTTCAGAAATGATTAGGCATTTGTACTCTCTCTCTCTAAGGCTCAATTCTCTTTCTAGACTCTCTGATTTTCTCTCTTTTCTTTATTTTCTAAATCTCAATTTAAAGATTTCCAGTGATCTTTTTTTAAAGAGCTTGTTGTGCGGAAGCGCAGGTTGAACAGATTACCAATTGATGATAACTGTAACTTCTAGAGAAACTTAAATGTGGAGTAAACAATTTCAAAGAAAATTGACACAATAATTTACGTAGTTCGGCGTAAAGCCTACATCCACGGACAAAGACTGGAAGATAATTTTACTAATAAATGAGAATTTACAAATTGGGAAAAACTCACAAAACCCCAATATCCAATACACCCAAATGAATTCTCCTAGCACTCAAGTGGAAGCTCTCTCAACTCTCTCAATTGCTTCACTTGCAATTGCTCTCAATTGTGGGATGCCATAACAAATGAAGAACATTAGCTATTTATAGGAATGCATGGTACCACTATTTTACCAAACCTTTAAAATTGTCATTGTCAAAGTTTGTTTGGTGATTACCTAATTTTTAGCCAAACTTTGAACAATTTTGGCCAAATTTTAAACATGTGCTTTGATTTGAATTTTTCAACAATTCTTTACCTCGGTGAAGATTTATCCAAATCTAAGCCGACTACCAACGAACCATCATTCTCAAAGTGGGTGCATCTTTGTGTCTGCCTACGTACCCAAAATTTGTGATTAAGCCAACCGTAGTTCAAAATATTATTGAACTTCCTTGTATATAAAATGATCCTCCAATCTCTACCTTTCTCACTGTTTTAAACTTTCAGGATATTGATCAAGTTTAGACAATGCTCAAACTTAATCGTTGTCACCACTTTGGTTAACATATCTGCGGGATTCTCTGCAGTCTTGATTTTCTAAAGAAGAATCTTCCCCTCATCAATAATTTCCCGCACAAAGTGAAATCTTACGTCAATATGCTTCGTACGCGCATGATAAACTTGATTCTTTGCTAAGTGAATAGCACTTTAACTGTCACAATACAAGTTAACATGCTCCTGGATCAATCCCAAGTTTCCAAGCAAGCCTTGTAACCAAACAGCCTCTTTAATATCCTCCGTAATTGCCATATACTCGGCCTCTGTGGTTGACAGTGCAATTGTAGACTGTAGTGTAGACTTCCAACTAATTGGCCCTCTAGCAAGAGTAAATACATATCCGGTGGTTGATCTTCGTTTGTCCATATCACCGACATAATCAGAATCAACGTACCCAATCACACCTTGACCAAGTGTGTCTTTTCGTTCAAATAGTAAACCAACATCAATGGTTTTCTGAATGTATCATAGAATCCATTTCACAGCTTGCCAATGTCCTTTACCAGGAATATGCATATATCTGCTCACCATACCAACTGCTTGTGAAATGTCAGGCCTTGTACACACCATTACATACATCAAGCTACCAACTGTATTTAAATACGGAACTTGCAACCTGTATTCTTGTTCCTCATCCGTTGAAGGAGATAGTTGTGCAGAAAGCTTGAAATGAGAAGCCAATGGGGTACTTATAGGTTTTGTCTGATCATTCATGCCAAACTGTTGTAATACCTTCTTCAAATATTGCTTCTGAGACAAGCTGACTTTACCACGAGCTCTATCTCTGCATATCTCCATGCCAAGAATCTTTTTAGCTTCACCTAGATCTTTCATCTCAAATTCTTGATTGAGTTAAGTTTTCAACTTCTCAATCTCATCTTTGTTCTTAAATGCTATTAGCATATCATCGACATACAAGAGTAAATATATGAAAGATCCTTCTTGTAGCTTGCGAAAATACACACAATGATCAAATTTTTTTCTTGTGTACCTTTGCCCTTTCATAAACCGATCAAATCGCTTGTACCACTACCTTGGAGATTGTTTCAATCCATAAAGCTACTTTGTCAGTTTGCAAACCCAATTTTCTTTTCCAGCAACTCTAAATCCATTTGGCTGAGTCATGTAGATTTCCTCTTCCAAATCACCGTGTAAGAACGCAGTTTTCACATTAAGTTGAACTAGCTCAAGATCATATTGCGCAACAATGGCTAGTAAAATCCGAATAGACGAATGTTTCACAACTGGAGAAAATACCTCATTGTAGTCTATTTCTTCTTTCTGAGCGTAACCCTTTGCTACCAATCTAGCCTTGTATCGAATGTTATCCTTACGAGGAAATCCTTCCTTTTTTGCATATACCCATTTGCACCCAATCGCCTTTTTATCTTTAGGCAATGTAACTAACTCCCAAGTTCCATTTTTTTGAAGAGACTGCATTTCTTCATCCATTGCTTGCTTCCACTGTACATTTTCAGGGCTACTTACTGCTTCTTTGTAAGTGGAAGGAATATCACCATCTACAATTGGAAGTGCATAGGCCACCATATCAACAAAGCGAGCAGGTCTACGAATCTCTCTTCGTGGCCTTCTATATGCAATTGAATCTTGTTGCTCTAAAGGTTCCTGAATCAGAACCTCTTCTTCATCTTCGATCGATTGAGAATCATCTACCTCTTCAACACTAGCTGGATCATCTTTAACCTTTTCAAGCTCCACCTGCTGTGGAGTATTACTAGTGTTGCCATCCTTTTGTGAATCTTTCTGTTTTAACATGACTAATTCATCAAAAGTCACATCTCTGCTGAAAATGATCTTCTTTGTATCTGGACACCATAAACGGTATCCTTTTACTCCACCAGTTATACCCATGAACAATGTTTTCTTCGCTCTTGGGTCTAACTTAGATTCTTTTACATGATAATAAGCAGTGGAACCAAAGACATGTAAAGTATCATATTTAGTAGCGGGTTTACTAGTCCACATTTCCATGGGTGTTTTGCCCTCAATTGCAGCTGATGGCAAACGATTAATCAGATGGCACACATATACAACAGCCTTAGCCCAAAATTCCTTGCCCAATCCAGCATTGGACAACATACACCGAACTTTCTCCAGTATAGTTCGGTTCATGCGCTCTGCCACCCCATTCTGTTGTGGTGTACCTCGAACAGTGAAGTGTCGCACAATGTCCTCATCTCAGCATACTTGTAAAAATGGATCATTCTTGTACTCACCACCATTATCTGAGCGAAGTCTTTTAACCTTTCGACCAGTCTGAGTCTCGACCATCTTCTTCAATTTCAGAATATACTCAAAACTTCACTTTTGTTCTTCATCAAATACACCCATACTCTTCTTGAATAATCATCAACAAAAGTAACAAAATAGTGCATACCTCCCAAAGAAGCTACTCTGGTAGGTCCCCACACATCACTATGAATATAATCCAGAATCCCTTTTGTATCATGAATTGCTGAACCAAACTTTACTCTTGTTTGCTTGCCTAGAACACAATGTTCACAAAATTCCAGTTTGCAAGAATATGCACATTTCAATAAGCCTTGCTTAACTAAATTCTGCAAAGCTTTTTCACCGGCATGTCCCAAACGCATATGCCACAACTTGGTTGCCTCTGAATCTACATCCTTTCTCGAAACTGTTGATGCTGATCCAATAACTGTACTCCCTTAGAAATAGTACAAGTTATTTCTTCTTGTGCCTTTCATCATCGTCAGTGCACCAGCTACTACCTTTAAGAATCCATCTCTCATAGTGATTGTAAGCCCTTTGGATTCTAGGACTCCTAATGAGATGAGATTTTTCTTTAAGCTGGGTACATAGCAAACTTCTATCAAGACTTGGATTGAGCCATCATGATTCTTCAATTGGATTGAACCTATTCCCATTGTTTTACAAGCATTGTCATTGGTTTTACAAGCATTGTCATTGCCCATAAAAACAACTCCACCATCTAACACCTTGAAGCTAGAAAACCAGCCCTTATAAGGACACATATGATAAGTACAACCCGAATCCAAAATCCACTCATCTGATTGACATGTCAACGTCATGCCAACCAGACTAAATTCTGACTCCTCATCATGCTCGGCTACACATGCATCAGAAATAGCCTTGCCCTTTTGTAACTTAGGACAATTCTTTTTCCAATGCCCTTTCTCGCGACAAAAAGTACATTCATCTTTAGCAGGCCTACCTTTAGATTTGCCCATTTTTCCAGGTTTGCGGCTTTGTGAACGATCTCTTGCTGTCAATACTTCTGCAACTGTATCTCTGTGATCCTTTTTATCTTTCTTTCTGGTCTCAACATTATACAGTGCACTACATACAGCATCAAATGTGACACTGTCCTTCTCATGAAGCAAAGTGATAGTGAGATGGTCATATTCATCAGGAAGCGAATTCAACAGCAACAATGCCTTATCTTCATCTTCAAATTTCTCATCCAAATTTAGCAAATCCGCTAATATTTTATTGAATGAGTTCACATGGTCATTCATCGACATATCAGGTGCATACGTGAATCGATAGAGTTTCTTTTTCATATAAAGCTTGTTTTCAAGGCTTTTCTTCATATATTTTTTTTTCAATGTCTTCCACAAATTCTTTGCTGATGTCTCCCTCATGACAGAGTACTTCTGATCTTTAGCCAGACATAGGCGAATAGTACTACATGCCTGTCTATTAATTTTTGTCCACCCCTTGTCATCCATCTTTTCAGGCTTTTCTTCTAGAGCGAGATCCAGCTCTTGCTGACATAAGACATCCAACATCTCACATTGCCACATACCAAAATTATTGGTACCATCAAATTTCTCCACTTCAAATTTTGCATTAGTCACAGTAGTCATTGCTGACGAAGATGACAACGACACTTCTGCCATCTTTCTCAACCTCAAATAATCAGTGCCTTCAACAACTATTCACACTTGAAAAACAGTCTCTATGATATTTATTTCGCGTGAATAAATGCACCAGGAAAGTTCCCAGGAGAATGGAGAGGTCACAATGGTCCCACTTAAAACCCAGACTCCTTAGACTCTTATCGTCTTGTTGACAGAACTTTCCTAGACATGCAAAAATACACACTACTTACAATAGATTATTCTCCAAGTACAAATGGTCATATCTAGTACCGTATACCCCAAGTACGAACCTTTGGCTCTGATACCAATTGTTGTGCGGAAGCGTAGGTTGAGCAGATTACCAATTGATGGTAACTGTGACTTCTAGAGAAACTTAAATGTAGTGTAAAAAATTTCAAAGAAAATTGACACAATAATTTACGTAGTTCGGCGTAAAGCTTACATCCACGGGCAAAGACTGGAAGATAATTTTACTAACAAATGAGAATTTACAAATTGAGAAAAACTCACAAAACCCCAATACCCCAATACACCCAAATGAATTCTCCTAGCACTCAAGTGGAAGCTCTCTCAACTCTCTCAATTGTTTCACTCGCAATTGCTCTCAATTGTGGGATGCCATAACAAATGAAGAACATTAGCTATTTATAGGAATGCATGATACCACTATTTCATCAAACCTTTAAAATTGTCAAAGTTTGTTTGGTGATTACCTAATTTTTAGCCAAACTTTGAACATGTGCTTTGATTTGAATTTTTCAACAGAGCTTTCCTAACAAAATTAAGCAACAAGAGTTGTGATAAGTTTTACCTAAAAAAGCCCGATTACTAATTTGAGTGTCAGAAGATTCATATTGGAAAAACATCCTACATCCCCCTAACTCAAGGTCACAAGTATTTGTTCTAATTAAGGAAGATCAAGTTAGTGTCATTCCCTTAAATATAAATTTAAGGGTTGGCATGGACACTCGTTGCAACAACCTTGACCAAATTTTCACATCAACACTCTTAGCAAAAATAATTAACTTTATTTGAGGAAAAAAACTCAAGAACAAATATGTGATAAATATCCAATTTTCTATATAGTGGTCTAAATTCTAAACCCATTGTCATGGAATTTATTATTTGATATTGGTGGAATATGATTTCAATTATCTACTTTTATAACCAAAGCTCTTTCATTTTTGGGTTAATTACTAACTAAAAAATTCACCACTTCAATCCTAACTTAATTTGTGAATCTTTTAGAAATATGTAGGAAGTTTTTCTTTAAAATACAAAAGTTTTCTTTTGTTGTTGTTGTTGGAAGTTAAAACAAGTTTATCAAGTTTCGATCAAATTTGAACTAATGAAAGTTCTTATTCTTTGATTTACATAATTGCCGTTGAAGCTTTTTCCGAACCAAGAACAACATATACAATAGTAACAAATAATTTGATAAGATTTTTTCAATCTTCATATCTTATATTGAAACTTGAATGAATGAATGAACAGTGGTAAATATATATAACGTTGCAGATGCACAAAGAATGTTGAGATAATAAAAATATAAGGTGAAGACAAATGTCATTAGGGCTATATTTGGGATATTTAGAGGTGTATTGAGTAAAGGAATGATTTTTCAATTTATATGTGAGTCTAATGAGTAAAATGTTTAAAGAATATTTTTATAGGTTTAAGTAGTCTCACCTATTAGTCAATTGTTAATTAACTTGTTAAATGCTAATTTCACCATCTATTAAATAAGAAATAAATTATAAGAATTTTTTGTAAAATTATGAATTCATAGACCCAATTTAACTTTGATTATGAGTCTTAACCCTTAGATTAATTTTTATTTTTATTGTACTGTTGTTCATGTTAAAAAGATAATATATCTATTAAAAAAATAAAAATACCCATGTTTGTATAACACAATATAGAATAATTTCGTGTAATACATAATTTTATAATGTAATACAAAATATGATTATGAAATATATAACATTATCATATAATACATAACATTATAGTGTAATATATAACTTTTTCATACATGACAAGTTAGAGTTTGTAGAATTGAAAGTGATTGCGATTAGAAATTTTGTAAGTAAATATCTTTTTATACTTCCTTACAATAAAAAAATATTATAAATATTTAACTGATTTTAAAATCTAAATTTTATCATAATGTCTAAATCTCATGATTGGATCCTCTTAAAAAAATTTCTAAAACTTTTTTTTCTCTTTATTTTATTTTTTAATGGGTAAAAGAAGAATCATAATGGATTAAAAAATTAATAGATTTGGATAAATTTGAGTACGAAATCATTTTCATTATTTTATCCCCGTGACATTAGTATAATGTAATCATTTCAAAACCTATGTTAAAGAAAATACAATAAAATTTTATAAATTTTTCAAAAAGAAATTTCGGTGTGCATGTCTTTTCGACATTTCCAATTATCATGATGCCCTTGAACCTTTGGTCAAAAAAGTATTTTCACACATTGATTCTTTATATTGCAAACGCTAGTGGCACTTGAAAGTTGTTATAAGTAATTACAATTTACAAATGTTAACAAGAAAGAGTAGGATGGATAGGAACAAAAGTAAAGCCAGCAGGATTAGTTGCAATTTGAAAATGTTATTTTGACAAAAATTTGGGTTATAAAATTTTGATAAAATGTATAAAAGAAAATTAAAATATCCTAACTACAAGAAAATGATTCCGATGATGGTTCAGCTCGTCCTTTGCTTCATAACTACCTTCTTCTTTACTCAGAGAGGAGCTTGGATGCTTCATATGAGCCCGCTCAATCTTTTAGGAAGAGGAAGAAGATTTTCCATTGAAAAAAAAAATCATAATTTTATCAAAATTTTGTATCCTAATATTTTATCAATGTGACAATGTAATTTTTAAACAAAAAATTAGAGTTTAATTATTTAATTACAAGTGAAAAAGGAGACTTTTAATTATTTAATTACAAATAGCATAATCTCTTTTGTTAAAGGAAGCCCTCAAGGCCGTAGTCGGGTTGGTCGTAATGCTCGATTTTAGAGCCGTGACGGCCCGGGTTCAAGTCCTTGAGGGTGGGGAGGGGGTTCAAATTTCTTTGAGCTTGCCCACCCTCTCCTTTTAAAGAAAAAAAATCTCTTTTGTTAAAAGGAAATTAAAGTTTAATTACTTAAATCGAATACCGGTAATCTTTTCAAGCACAAACAGAAGAGATCATTATTCAAAATTAATGTTCCCTTCCGCAGCAGCTTCTATTCTTCGAATTCGATCGTTAAAGTTTTCTTGGGTTTTCTTGGTTGAATTTTCATCCAAAGTATGGGTAACATTTTCCAAATCACATGCGAAGGCGCTAATTTTAATCGTTGCCTGGATTGCTTTCTCGGAAAAGCAGCATATGTCATCCTGATATTCCTGAGCTAGCCCGAACAGTGGCAAAGGAATGTGGGGGTTTGCCTCTAGCACTTATTACCATTGGCCGAGCTATGGCTTGCAAGAAAACACCTGAAGAATGGAGTTACGCAATTCAGGTGTTAAGAACATCAAGTTCTCAGTTTCCAGGTTTGGGAAACGATGTTTATCCTGTTTAAAAATTCAGCTATGATAATTTGCCCAATGACACAATTAAATCTTGTCTATTATATTGTCGTTTATATTCAGAAGATTGTCGCATTTCGGAAGAGAACTTGATAGATTGTTGGATTGGTGAAGATTTTTTGAATGAAAATGTCACGTTTGGAGTTCAAAAGGAAGGATACCACATTGTGGGCATTCTTGTTCAAGCATGTTTACTTGAAGAGGTAGAAGAAGACGACGTAAAAATGCATGACGTGATTCGGGATATGGCATTATGGTTAGCTTGTGACGCTGAAAAGGACAAAGAAAACTATTTGGTTTATGCAGGTGCTGGATTAAGAAAGGCGCCAGATATCAGAAAACGGGAAAAGGTGAGGAGATTGTCATTGATGGAAAATCAAATTGAGAATCTATCAGGGGTTCCTACATGCCCTTATCTCCATACTTTACTTCTTAACAATAACGAAAGATTACAGATAATCGACAGTGGCTTCTTCCAATCTATGCCTCATCTCAAAGTTTTAAACCTGTCAGGTGCTAGAGGACTGTTTTCCTTCCTTTCAGGGATGTCAAACTTGGTTTCATTGTAACATCTTGATCTTTCAAATACAAACATCGCAGAGTTGCCAAGACGGTTAAATACGTTGGTAAATCTGAAGTGTTTGAATTTGGAAAACGCAATGGGGGTAACTTCAATTCCAGGGCGACTAATATTCAGTTTTTCAAGTTTGCATGTGTTGAGAATGTTCGGTGTTGGTTATGATTCTTCTGATGGAATAATTAGCGAGAGTGAATTGGAGGAATTGTGTGGTTTGAAATATTTAGAGGTATTAAGCTTGACCTTGAGTGATTCTGGAACTCTCCGATGTGTTTTGACCTCACCTAAGTTACGAAGTTGCACTCAAACTCTGTACCCCAAAGACTTTCTACGTCCGAGGTCGCTTGATGTTACGGTTTTGGCAGACATGAAGCACCTTAACAGATTACGCGTTGTAAATTGTTCTGAGCTGAAGATGGATTATACCGGTGTAGTGCATAACACGCGCCAACCTTTTGTTTTCCACAGCCTCAAGATGATTCGAATAGACGACTGCAATGATTTGAAGGACTTTACATTGCTTGCTTTTGCTCCAAACCTCAAGTCTATTGAAGTAAACAGTTGCTATGATGTGAAAGAAATCGTCAGTAATGTTCCAGAGGTGATGCAAAACTCCATTATCTTCGTTTTTCTGGTCTGTCAAATTTGCAGAGCATTTACAGGAAGGCCCTGCCCTTCCCACATCTGAAAGAGATGAAGGTATTTCGTTGCGATAAGCTTCAAATGCTTCCACTCAATTCCAATAGTGCAAAGGAGCGGAAAATTGTTATTCGTGGAACCAGAGGATGGTGGGAACAGCTTCAATGGGAGAATCAAGCCACTTGTAAATTTTTTTTCCTTTTTCTAGAAGGAAAAGTCGAGCAGGCAACCTAAATATAATTGGGAACCGAAACTGCCATTACTCTGTGAAGAACACAGTAACCAATCTTAGGCTATCTGATAAGCACTTGATCCATATATATATATATACATATATACCTTGTATTTTTCGGATTTTTCTTTCAAAATTGAGAATAGAAAAATATTTCCGAATGATCATCACATCTCAAAATGTTTCCAAGATTTATTTTTATTTTTCATCTCTCCGTTTCTAAAGATGCGCATATAAATTGCTGACATTTACCAATAACATTATTCATCTTTCTATCAGCTGCATGAATGTCGCGAGTGAATCAATATCCAAATATTAAGTTGAATCTGTCGATAACCAACTTACAAATAAAGTGAAACTTGTCCTTAACGAGTCCTAGTAAAGCTGTGAACAACCTCTTGAACCAGCCAGCAAGTCCATCGACGACATTTCAACAAATAGATTTACTTAGTTAATGTCCTATTTACATGTTATATTCCATCAATTACGTATGCAGTCAGCTCCTTCTGTGACAATATTTCAGAAATGATGAGCTCGGGTTAACTGACCGGATATCCGCTTCTGCCAAAGAGTCATCAAGAATGGATAATACTGTCAGTACTTTATCAATAATAGATAATACAAAATTTCTTTTAATGACTGGTTATGGGTTTGGATTAAAACTATTTTCATTTTTAATTGCGTAAAAATAGAAAAAAAAGCCAATGAAACTGAACAAAAATTGCAAATGATGCACTATCAAGAAAATTGGGTGTTGCAGATTTTGATCGAGATTTGTGAAAACATACCGAACTTCAAACCAATTTCACTACTTTTTAAGAAGTTACTACAATAAGATGAAAATCGAGAAGAGCTCTACTGCAAACTTTGGGCAAAGACATCACAGGTGCTGAGCCCGCCAATCAACAGAAAAAATCTCTTCACTATCATCATCACTGGATAAATCTTCTTTAGTAGGTTCTTTCCGAGCAACCTCAGAAATATCGCTGCTTTTGGCTGACCTGGCAGCTGCCACCAACTCCATTTTCTTCTTCCTTAGAGCTTCCACTTTCTCCATGCAGGTCCTGCAGATTGTTTGAAAACAAAAATCGTAAGTTAAAAATGATAATCAAACAGCAGATGATATTTTGCTATTGTTGACCATGTGGTACTTACTTTTGGTCCACTGATTCATACTCTTCTATCGTTTCTGCGGCATCAATCTGCATCTCACAAGTGCATTTTAGATTATTAATACAAGTCCAAACATGTAAATCACAAGACAGGAATGGTTCAGTGACTGGTAAAAAGGTGAAAAAACAGTTCACCTCCTCTTCTTCTAAACGGTCATCCACCTGTTTCAAGTCCTCTTGGATCAGCTTTTCATATTCCTTGTACTCATCTCTGATCAAGATTTGACATAAATTCAAGGTAAATACAGAGTCCTAGATCCATATAATTACACAATAGGAAAGAAAATCCATTATATGAATCCATCATATGATCATATCTAAACAATAGAAGAGGCCAGAAGATAGACAAAGTATATCGGCAAATCAATAAAAATCAGCAATGAAGTTATAGGTATAGGACTGATATTTCCCCTTGTATTATGATGTAAGAACACATCATAATAAACCTCTCTGCCTCTCTCCTTTCCTCGAAACCCAGAATGAATGCTAAAACTAGACATTGGAAGTTTCTTATTGACAGATTAGATGTGCTATCCACCATGCAACTTCACACTTAATCACAGCAACAACAACAATAATTCAAATTTGGTTGCAACATCTTCAGCCATTATTTCTTAAAACTCTTAATGCAATCCCAAATTATGCAATTTCCTGTTTTAAAATTGAAAATACTGATCCCTGACAAGATGGAAATTTAAAACCACTATCAATCAAATAACTATTTTTTTTTTTAAAATTAAGTCAAAAACACCAAAACCCATTGACTAAAACAACAGCAGTATATCAACGTGAATCAGTCAACAACTTGTCTCAGCACAGCTCTACATTGAAAATTTCTTTATAGAATCTTGATCACTTCAAAAATAAACAAAGTAGACGCACCCTGTTGAGGATCATGAGAATCACGAAATACAGGCCTTACATTACTATTAATGCACACAAAACCATAATCATTCAAGAAACTATAAATGCATTTATTATTTATTAATATTTTGGCAGGTTGGGAACTAATATTAATACATATCTAGAATAGGAACTTACTTGACATCTGGTTTAACAGGCTTAATTCCACGTGCAAGTAAATCAGCTTCTTTATTATCAAAGAAGCCTTCAGGAAGAGCTCCCTTTATTTGCTTGGCTTCTGAACCTGCATTCTGCTTTGATTTCTCTGGATGCTCCATGAGAGGCTGACCTTTTTTTGAATGTACAGCATTACCATTAGGCAACTCATCTATCTTATTTTCCAAGACTACCGACTTCATTGCCTGAGTTTTAGCAGAACCCCCAGAGGTTTTGTTTGAATCAGGATCCACCAACTTGACAGAATCTGTAGCTAAAAGTACATTATTTGATCATGTAATAAAACATTCAAAGTTCCAACAGGCTCCAGCCAAATTCAAATACTGACTACTATTACTTACAACAGCAAATGAATTAGAATGTAAAGGTTAATAGAAGAAACTGAAAATGGCGAAAATTCTAAACCTTTCAAGATAAGCATTTTGACGTTAACCAATGTAGCACGACAAGAGCAACTGTTAGAAACTCATTCAGAAATGTATTAAGTTCCCATTTTTCACAATTCCCAAAGCAAGTAAGTAATGTTCTAATAATCACTTTGAAGTTAAACAAGTTCTCACCAGTTTTTGGCCTCTTCACATCCTGATTATCAAAGAAATTCGAAGGAAGCACCGAAGATGGGCGAGTGTTACCCAATTTCGCTGAGTTTTCAAGCTCTGCATTTTGCAACACTGAACGGCATTCACTTCTAGAAGACTCTATACCTGCCTCAGGCTTCGCAGCATCACTCACCACCCGAGTATTATTTCCAGTAGCACTAGATTTGATATTTTTAATTGCCTACCCAACAACATACATAAGCAAGTTATTCAATTATGAGCAAAATTTTCAGAAACACTAATAATTGACCCGTTAATCAAATTTGTTTTCAGAAAGGTGAAAAAGATTGAGGCACCTCATGATGCTTACGAGAAGCTTGGTGGGCATCCCACTGGGAGTCAGATTTCAAAACAACATCACACACTCGACAGACAGGTTGATCAAATTCATTATACCTGTGTGCATTTTTAAAGAAACCCTAAACATTAATAATACCTACGAATCTTACGAAAAATTCAATAGAAAAAACTTTTTTTTTAATATATTTGCTGTTTTTTACCTCACAAGAGGAGAATTTATCCGCTTCTCCTTCTTCTGAGCATTCAATTTAGCACGAAATATCGCCTTTTTCGTCGCAGCATCCATTTTTTGTGAAGATTGAAGCCCAAGGGATTCGTCGTCTTCTTGTCGCACTGAATTTGATTCGTTTCTTTTTAATTTTCTTTTTCTTCAGGGATTTGGAAGTAAAAATTGAAAGTAAATGGGCCCTGATGGACGGGTCGAACCCGACCGGGTTTTATGTTGGCCCGAGCATTAGTTTTGAGATAAGGGCAACAAAGAAAATAAGGCCTGGGCTGGGCCTTTCTCTTTGAAATTTCATTTTTGAAAATTGAGAACTTTAAATATACTCTAATTAATCATAACAATAAGAAATTTATCAAAAACTTTTAGATTAATATCTGAGTCTAATGCGAGTCACATCGAGTCCCTTCTTATATGTGTTATTTAAATATATATAATTTTTTTCGATAAAATAAATTGAATTTTGTCCTTTAAATAATAAGATGGCTTAATTAATAATTTTATAACTTATGAAATTTTATCATCTATTTTACGACATGACTTCACGATGGAATCTCTTGAAATATTATTTGAGAAATAATAGAATTACTATAAACGCTAACCATACATTGTGGTCATGATGCAAGTGTTGTAAGATATTCCAAAATCAACAAATAAGAAAAATTAAATTTCATGACTATAGACGTTACCGGTGCCGTGTATGAGCCATCTAATTGAAAAACATATCCAAATGTGGGGTGACAATTAGTTGATTAGAGACTTTCATGAAAGATAGTGTTATGAAATTGCAACTTGTGGTCCTAGTTTCAAGTCAAGTCTCTTTGATTTAGACTGATCAAACTCAAAAAACACAATCAATTCATCAAATATGCAAAAGCTTTAGATTTATTGTAGAGAATGTGTCAATGTGAAAGCATTTGAATTTAATAATAGCTAGTGGATACACAATTGAATTGATCGAATTTAATGAATAAAAAATAAATTCATCAGTTTAAGCAAAAAAAAAAAACTGTGGGAGTCACCCTTAACTAATATGTGTAATTTGTTACTCTCTACTCAACTTAATTTTTTATTTTTTATTTTTAAGAATTTTTAGTTATGTATTTTTTTATTATTTTTATTTTCATTAACTATCAATCACATTCATGTATTTATTAAATGTAAAAGTTACTATGATTAGACGATCCTATCCATTGTTAATAATACTCATCCATAGAGATTTGTTACCTGTTGTTAAGGAACCATTTCTATTTAAGAAAGATAATCTAATCTACAAATAGCAAAACGGATTATGAAGTTCTTAAACTTGTTTGCTTAAATAGAATAAAACTTCTTAGTATGTATGATATTTTTTTTAAAGGTTAATAATAGAGTTATAAATTATTATTCGAATTTATTTTATGTAAATTGATGCGGTATAATTAAATTAGTTAGATTGAATACTTCTTAGTTCATATAATTTATTTTTATTATTTTACATTTTCTTTCGACCAATAAATTTACGTCACATCCGAGAATTTATAGTTCTATCGTTACTTAAAAAAAAAATAAAATAACATTTAAAAGACAATATTAAACAGGCCCTAAATAACTATGTTGCAGTACTATATATAACACAAACTAGAGGTTCTTATAGTATTTAGACACAAATACAGTTATATACAACAATAATTCGCCAACAAAGTACAAACAAATCATACCTATAGAATAATGATAGATATATTAAGAAGTATCAAAAAATTGTCAGCACAAATCATACTTTACAAGTGCCACTAGCATTTAGCAAAACAGATAAGGACTCCAATGATTAAATTCCAAACTTCCAAGCCACGTGACTCACGTGCTACGAACAATTTGATGAACATCACTAATCATTTGTCACTCTCATTGCAGGTTCATCACATAAAATTATAATTAATTTAAGTTAATTTGTAGAAGGTTTTTGTCTAGCTATGTTAATTGTTTAATTTTTTTTTTTCAGAGATGATGTTATATATATATATGGTCCTTAGTTTATAAGCTAGGAACAAATTACATGCGCATGCATATGGAGGAAAAGCATCAAATCATCACTTGTTAACTAACTTCATTTAGTTTTATGTTTGAAAATAACTAATTAGGTGCAAAAGATTATTAAAAGCAATTAGTAAACTTCTCTTAATATAATTACAGTTAATTAGTGTCCATAACAAGCAACATCACTAGCTACCAAACCAAATATCACTCAACATGAGTGACTGACTAACATTGATGTGGGATTTTTTTATTTTAAATAAATAATATTATTATATTTTAGCTATATATATATATATATATATCGCTAAAATATAATAATAATGATGTAAATGTTATAGTTAAGAATCTATAGAGCAGTTGGGTTTGTTTCACTATTATTGAATGCATCGATCACATCCATTCCACACTTATCTAAAGCAAATTAAAAATATATACTATACAAATTGTGTGAGTATTTTTTTAAAATATTAAATTAATAATTTTCTTTTTAAAATTAAGGAGATGAACAGTATTTAAATTTATTTTTTTAATTCTTTATCTTCTCATAATTTAAATTCAGATTGTTAATTAAATAAAACTACTTAAAACTTACTCGATCGAACTCCGGGAGGCATTGCATTAACAGATTTATTAATAGTAAAGATCAAATTTTATTAGGATCTCCTACATCAACTCTGGTGTATACACACACACACACACGGGTTCATAATGATTCGAATCTGTATCTAAACAAACTAATAAAGGAAGTGGTCCTACGTTTTTTTTCTTTTTTAAAAGAAAAATATTGTGTCGAAATTTGCATTATTATAAGCGAGCAAGAAAATGCAAAACTAACTTAACCTGGACAAGAATTGATCACAAAATTGTTGGCTAGTTAGGCATTATTGATTATGCCCACACTCGGCATTTGAATGATCAATTTATTTAGGAATGGCAACGACAAGAAGAGCTTGTATTTATTATCTCAAAATTCCATGGGGCTCCATCAGCGTGCAACGTGAATGAACTGATCATGTGGGATCTCAATTAAACAAGATTTGTGTATATTAGAAATCAACAAATTTTAAAGATGTGTTTGAGAGTATTCTTGTTTAAAAAAAAATTATTATGTAAAATTGTATTTTTTTCGTTTCCAAGAAATATTTGAGGGATTTTAGTACTTCAAAAAGATAAAATTCTAATTTAGCTTTTCGGTTTGTCTCACTATGAATGATTAGAAATCTTTGCTAATTAACTGAATTCTAACTAGATAGCTCTGTTATGATGCAGTCTAAATATCCTGGTATTGAAAAATTCTTCTTCACATGAGCTAAAAAAGAAATAATAGAACAGTTTAACAGCCTATTAATTGGTCATTCCAAGAAATAATAGAACAGTTTAACAGCCTATTAAAGCTCTCACCAAAGTGTTATTCTTTTACTGAAAAACAAAAAAAAAAAAAAAAGATAACAACAATAACATTTGTCGCTCACATGCAAATAGTAGTCTAAAGTCTACACTCACAAGTCACAAGTCACAAGTCACAAGTGAGGCCGTGACAATGTTTTGAGTCCAAAATATAATCCACAGATGCATGCATGTGAATTTGGGTGAAAATTAGAAAGCAAACAAAACAGTGAAACACTTGATAAAGATGTGCTTTTGAAACAGTGGCGCTTAGTGCTGAAGCCACAAATTAAAGTGGATTGAATTGACAATGTTTGATAAGCAACAAAAAGTAAAATACACAATTGATAGATATGCATGTGAACGTGGAAGAAAATTGAATAACCAACAATACACTTTTAAAAGAAGTGCTTTTGAGATAGTGCTTAGTGCTGAAAGTAATTTCAAGTCATCAAGTAACAAAAAGTAGATATACCAAATATCCCCATGGTTATGGAGCCATATCAAAAGAGTCGTATCTACCTTTTCCTCTTTTTTTTTCCTACTTTATTTTTATTAATTATTTTTGGAAGATTTTGGATTAAATTATTGATTACAAGATAGATAAAAGAAATTATGTCTTTACTAAGGCGGCCGGACGTCTGTGATAATTTGGGTGTCAAATTGATGATGATTATGTTCCTTAGGATTTAATCTAATTAAGGCTTTATCTTTATTTTTGCATGCTTTCAATCTGGGCATCATTAGTAATCTGTCTCTAAATCTTGCAAGTTTTTTATTTTCCTCTTTTAATGATTAGAAATTTACTTGTGAGTTGTGTCATATAAAATATTTAGATCCCTTCATCGTTTTTTATTTCACTGATTCATTTGAACTCTCATTTTGTATCAACTTATTGCTTGTTATTTATTTATTTGATATTAGGTCGTTAGTGTCATGCCAATCCGACCCATTTTACACCTTTAGTTGTGAGTTCTTTGTAAATATAAATTATATATAAAGATAATAGTTTTCATACCATGAATCCATACACTTTCATTGTCCTTTTTTATTTGGAAAAACAATGTTTAATTAAAAGGGATTAGAAATTCTCAACCCTTTTGAAAACAATATTTCAAGGTTTTAAATTTCTTTCAGCATATAGATGATATATTTTGACATAATTAAGTTAAAATGTCAACAGTTTAAGCTTTCAACGGAAGGATTACCTTATATTATTTCTAGGCTAATCAAGATAATAATAATTAGTCTTGTACGTGATGGCAGGCAGCAAGCTTGCAGCTAATACAATAAAGTTACAATTATATTAAGGGTTCATTTGGTATGTCAGATTAGATTGGATTATATTAGATCAAATTGGATAACACTCGATTATATATAATATTATATTATATTTTGTGTAATATTAAATTTAATTATAAATAATCATGTCTTATATTATAATATTATAATTTACAAGTTATTATTATTATTATTATAAACTAAAATTTTGTATTATTAATGATACAAATCAACCTCAATGATATTAATAAAATATAAATCATAATTTAAATATTTTTATTTTTATTTTTTAAATATATTTCTGATATTTATATTATTTTTATTCAATAATCTATTATTTTATAAAAAAATATTTTTTAATATTAATTTAATAATTAATTTATAATGTAAATTTGAAATTATAAAAATATTTAATAATTAAATAAATTACAATAGAATTATAATTAATGTGAAATTAATAATGATTTTTAGTATAATTTATTATTTACATTATTAAAATCAATATTTTTTATTACATTTATCACATATTACTATAATTTTAAAATTTATAAATTATTATATTTAATTGAATTATCAATCTAATCCTAAACTAACTAATCTCATGGCTCCCTTGGGATAATTTCCTTTCCAAAATTAAGATTATCTTGTGAGCCCAGATGATGTAAACTTAATACTCTTGTCTACACTAAACATGAGATTAAGATAAAATTTTAAAAAAGTCCAATTCCCACTTTTAATCCTCCAACCAAACATACCCCAAATGAAATAAATTGCATGCTTCTAATCTTATTATAACTTATATATATTTATGGAAACCAAACAGAAACATTTTTGGACTCCAATATTAATAAATGAATCACTGCCCAAAAAAAAAAATCAAGAAATTCATATGTAATAAAGCTTTTTTAGGAGAGTCGTCAGGATTTAGGAATTAAATTAAGGCAAAGCTGTGATGTCAACTCTTTTTCTTTTGTGCTTTTAATTTTTTATGATAAAGTGTTCAAATATAATAAAGTCGTAATTAATTAGTTAGTGATGGCAGACAACACCTAATACAATGACAATTAACAATTAAATTTTATGTCAAACCCCAAGTAATTTTATAGTATTATTTTCAAAACTCCCTCATATTTAACCGACCAATTTGTATAAAGTAGTTTATCGATCAAGTTTGGAAGAACTTTTCTATACATCATTGATATTATAACACATCATAATTAACTAGTAATTGTTTTTCAAAATTAAAAAAAAATGAATATTTCCCATGTCAATTTTGATAAACATTTTTTTTTTCAAATTCACTTTAATTCAATACAAAACTTACATTTCTGTGAGGCATGCATTTTAGCTATGAACCATATTTTTCTCACATTTAATTTTAGCCGTTTAGAAGAATTTATTCAATGGTCTTAAAACAACGGAGGAAATTGAATAAATTCTTTAAACAAGATTAGTAGTTGATGAGTTAGTACTAATTAATAAAATTTATTTAATATAAATATCTATATATCATCATTTGTTAGATGTAATTCAAATCAGTTGGTAGCATTGATTCAAAGGGAGTTGCTTCTAGTTAAACTAAAACAAGAATCCATCTTTTCCACAAGTAGAGTTGCCTTGTTTGAAATTTTTATTCCAAAATTTTCCACAAAAACAGAAGTAATTGGGGGTCCCTACACATTACTCTTTTCCCATTGCGTGATTGATGGCAATACATTTTTCTCTCCAAGAATTAACAATCCTTACCTCACACTCCATTGAGAGTTTGATCACACTTTAGCCCATTTTTGGTGTTAACATTGCCATTTGGCCATGCAAACCCCACTTCAACTTTTCTTTCTTCTTTATTCAACCTCAAGTTTCAACAACCATATTATAAAATAAAGGTTAAAAAATATATAATAAAATCTCATACCTATACATAATCAAATTTTATCAAATAGTCGCAAAATCTTATAATGATCTAGTGAGTAATATTATTACTGTTACAATGAACTATACTCCATTTAAAATTATTTGATTAATCCACAATTTTAATATTATTCAAATAAAATTATAAAATTACGTCATATATCCCATTACTTGTTACTGAATGAAATTATTCACCGCACTAAATCATTTCTGTATGCTTTTGTTTATTTATTGATGCACATGCATCTCATTTAAGACTCCCTCATCCGTAGGGGCAAAGAATGAATTTTCTTTATTTTTTTAAAAAAAAACATTTCCTCCTTTCCAACTTTATATATATTGACGCATATATCGCTCAAACTTTCAACACACATCACACATTCATTTCATTACACTTCAAACAGTCATGGACTGGTTTGATTGGCTATCAAAAACTGGCTTGGAGCCAACTCTTGTGTATGAATATGGCCTTGCTTTTGCTCACAATGAGTTAGAAGAAGAAGACATAGCTTACTTCAACCATGAGTTTCTTCAAAGCATGGGAATATCTATAGCCAAGCACAGGCTAGAGATCCTTAAGCTGGCAAGAAAAGAAAAGGGAGCAGCTGGTCCAAGACCTGTGTCAAGGCTCATAGTTGCTATCAAGAGAACAAAAAGATCTCTTGCTAAGTATTTGAGGACTTGGGTTCAAAGAGAAGATTCATCTACAGCTCTTGTTGTTGTGCCTAATAAACCTAGTTATGGCACAAGATGGAGAAGTGCCATGTTGAAGAGGAACAAGAAGTTGATGATGCCTAAACCAGGAAGATTGCTTCTCACAAGTGGAAGGGTCAATAGTTTTTCAAGTCCTGTCGTTAGTTATGATCATAACAAGGAGGAGAAGATGAATGGTTATGATCATCATGATATTGCTGATGATGATGGGTATTGGTCAACACGAGTTGAAGAGATCAGATGGGATACAATGTTTCAGAACTTGAAACCCACATGAAAGGTCAATTTTTTTTTAAATATTTTGTTCTGAATTTGATTTTAGATTGTAATGGTGAGAGATGGGTTTTTGGGGTTCTTCCACCAGATTTTTATTTTTATTTTTATTAATTTTTTGACTTAATTTTTAGGGGTGTGTTAAAGAAGAAGATCATTGAATTGATCTTTTACTTTAGTGGTGGGTCAAGTAAAAAGGAAGACTTGGGCAGCAAGGGTCTGTTTCATCAATCAAGCTGTCTCCACTTTGCTTTTGTATGCTATAATCTTTTTCTTTTTACCTTTGATAGATAAGAAAGCACTAGTCCTTGGTGTCTTTTTGAAAAGAATTTGTCTTAGGTATGTGCAAATATATAGTAAGAATTGTACCTGTATCCGTTTTTGGACTTGAAAATACTGAAAATTTGTACTGATAGAAATATTCAGATACGAAGAAATAATTTTTCTTTATTTATTTGTTTTGGGTGAATCTTGACCATTTTGATAGTGTTGTTACTTTGATTGAAGTGTAAACACATTTAATATTGGACTTTCGGCAGCTGTATTTTGACCAAAAATTTAAAAAATCACAAATGGGAAGAGTTTATATATTATGTATACGTGAATGATAAAGAAATGTCTGGTGTAAAAAGGTTCCATTTACTGAGAATTTTTATATTGGCAAACTTTTATTACTTGATGTTGCAATAATATCTACAACATATAAAATTAATATATGATCCAGAGAATATATTGAAGTAGTATGGGAGGGGGCTACCTTACAGCAACTGTAAGGTGCAGCCCCTCACATGAATAGTGTCTGAAGTATGATCCTACTGCAAATAAGATGTCAGAAAAATAAATGCCTCTTGGGAAGAACCTCAATTATATTATATTTGATCAACGGTATCTAATTCAGGAGAGTGCCCATGCTCCTGTTTAAAGTACAGCATCATGAGATGTTTTAACTATGTATCCACAAAATCGTGGCCGTTGTTTCACAGTACTCAATGGTCACCCAGGTAAAATGCAACAACATATATAGCCAATGCAAGCAGCAATCTGCTTACTCCAGAGCTAAAAATAAGATTGATAGGCAAACCAATGTAAAAATAGGCATGCTTGGATTTTATTGATAACATTATATTCTGTAATTTCAGTGATCTGATGCTTGAGGCACACGAAACGAACCTCCAGCATAAAGCATCTGGTAAACAGGTTGGATTCTGATCGTCAAAATTATGCTCAAGATGGTGCCTAGCCCACAGACTCCAGCTAGGACGAGGAAGGTAATCCTGAAGCATTCAGCACCTATGCAGGTGGAACTTCCTTGCTTGGTAGCTTCTGCATCGTATAGTTTACCGGCAAGCAGTCCGGAGAAAAGGAGTGCACCAATCGGATTTCCCATCAGTATGAAGTTATAAATAATGCCAAAATGTTTCAAGCCAAAAAGCTCAGAGGCAGTTGGAACCATCAAAGAGTATATGATGCCATAGCAGACTCCAAGCAGTACAGTTGCAGCATAGAGGGTACCACTGAGAGCTGATGCATACAGAAGGAATGTCAAGACCATCATAATATGCGTGCATGTAATCCAAACCGTCCGAGGAATTGCTTTTGATCTGCAATTAAGACAATTCCAAATGAAATTGATAAAATCTTCCAACAGTCACATAATATCACATCAAACAAAAATATGGTTGAAATTTTGTTTTGAAGCACAGAATTACAAAAAAATTTGTAAAGAAACCACAATTATCACTAGAAAATTAAGAAAATTGATGCTAGGATGCACTGCTTAAGGTTTTTAGATACTAAATAAAAGGCACCATGACTCAGTGAGAGAGAAAATAAAGAAGGGGAAAGAATCCATGTAAACTGCAGAGTATAAAAGCTTTAAATTGTAACAAGGTGAAATCATGTCATGTATGCTGACACACAAAAACTTCAACTGAGGTTTGGAACTTTTCAAACAAAACAAGAAAACATTTGCATTTTCTACCCAGTTTAATACTTCTTCAGTAAAAGCATAAGAGTAATAACCTGACATAGTGTTCAGACAGTACACCCGAGCCAAGGCGACCAGCAAAATTGCAAAAGCTGAAAAGACACAACAACTTAGTAGTATCATTGACTCCTAATGCAACCCCAATTTGTGCCAAATTGTTGAGAACTGTGACTCCAGCTCCAACACCCAGAAAGTATACAAACCAAAGAAGCCAGAAATCAGCCTTAACAAAAGCTTCACCTAATTTGAAATCCTCCCCCCTCCTGGGCCTCCGTTTCTCCTTCACTGCCCCCTCCCCCATGGCAAGAAGTATCTCCACATCTGAGACATCTTCACACTCGTAAAAACTTCCAAGATATGCAGCAGATGAAGATGGTGTCAACAAAGGATCTGTTTGGGTTGAATCACCTTCTTCTTGGACCACACTGTCTGAAGAGCTGGCAGATCGAATACGTTTCTTGGTAGCAGGGAAAAGGGTCATTTTGACAGGAATTGCTAATGGAGACAGCAGAAATACAACCATTATAGCAACTAATATGTAGGAAAGAGCATTGCTTAGAGAAACATAATCACTTGTTATTGAAATTGCAACAACATAGATAGCAAGAAAAACACTTGCAGCTTGGGTGAAAACAAAATGACCATGCTCTGAAGAGTCTTCTCCAGAAGCTGGTGTACATGCCCGGATAAAGTACGTTGTGACTAAACAGATTAAAGGAATCCCAAGTGCCAGGAACAGCAGGAGTGTTGTTGCAGAATCCTGAAGTACCATATTGTATAACACAGTATATATTGCAGCGGCAATCCCAGCATAACCTTTGAGGATGCCAGCAACAGTACCTCTACTGAGGGGGAAATTCCTCATGTTAGTTACTAGCACGGCTGTTCCGAACCATGCATTGCTATTAGCAGCAACAACCAGCGCAATCCACAACTGCCATAATATTTGGCAATAAAGATTATGAGTGCATATTCTATAAATGGCACATTCATACCAAGAGATAGGACCTAACAGCTAATATGCCTGAAAACAAAGTGTTGAACCAGAAAATGGAACTTTTTGAATGAACTAATGCTAATTTACAAACACAGTTCTCAACGATTAGCATCAAGCAATTACTTTCATGTCATCCAATAGGTTTTGGTTGAGAAGTTCAAATCTCTTAATTTGGCATAAAAGGGGGAAATAAGAAAAAATCTTTCAGAAAAATTCAACATTAGACACCTTTCTTAAGTAAAACATGCATGTATATTCAATAAGTGCATGAAAAACCTGCTACCATAAACTCAGTTTTCACTCAGCACTTAAACTTTACCATCTCTTAACTTTCCTTACCATGAACAACAATGAAAAGTCAAGAAAATATGACTTTGCATTGGTCCAAATAACACTTCTTGAGAAATCTGGGTTATTCTGTGGCTCAAAACACAATAATTGAAAACAAATGCAACACAAGCTTAAACATCTATAGTAATCTAACCCCTGCTGGAGGATGAGTGGCAAAGTAGCAACTATTCTTTTCCAATAAATGAGATAAATAAACCTTTTGTACAAAACAAAATGAATTTAACGAACCACATCTAAATAGCTAAGTGCAAAGGTGCAGAGAAATGAAATCAGAGAAGAGAGAGGAAAACAGTCAGTCCTGCTATAGCAGCTATCACAGGCCTGGATGATTGCCAAACCATTTGCTATGATGACAACCAGGATTTGATGGGTGAGGATAAATATACAGCTTTCTTCTCAATACCCACCCACACATTCTGTAGATGAATATGGCAGACATATAATAAACCTAGTCCATGCACAAGGGTCACCAAACAAAACATGTAGTTTCTTAATTCTTAAAACATGAACATATTAAGAATTGGATTAAGAATTGGCATATCATTCTAACAGTATAATTCAATGGAGCATAACAATAAGGAAACTGATATAGCTTTTAGAATTTAGTGGCACTGATCTCCCCATATCAACAAAATGGACATCTTAGTTGACAATCCCAAACACAAGGCTTTTCGCTCCTCGAGCACCCAAAAAAAAGGGGAAAAAAAAAAGAGCAAGGAGCAAAGTTTTGCTTCAACAATTAACACTCTCAACAAGGGAAAAAATATGAGGGTGCCAGTGCCACAAAACACAAGGAAAACTTAAATGCACACTCCAATATTCCCAAGGCGGGTACAGTGATATAAAGAAAACGCTTTGACCATATTCCATTTAGAGACACTTAAACAAACTCCTCACTCAAAATAGGTCAAGAACAACCATGTTATGGCACATATGTTATTCCAACATTTACAGACCTTTACCTTTCATTAGATGGCCCATTATTACAAAGAACAAAACCTCGAAATTTAAAAATTGGGGATACTTTTATGTTGAAAGGCATGACATGTTCATTTTCAACTTGTATTTACAAAGACTCCCCTGAACTTGCTACTACACACTACAGGCAGAGGAATGACAAAAGGCTTTCAAAAGAATTAAAATTCAACAGATTCATCCTTTGTGCAAGAGCGGATCAAAGCTGTATTCTTCTTTTAAAGAACCTTTATACACACAAAAGCAAGTAGCAATTCTAAATCACAAACAATTTTCTCATATTAGTTCAATGATTTAATCTCAAGCTTTAGTTGCTTGAATTTGACTGTTGAGAAACTAAAAAAGTGAAATTTGCAGAAAACTAGTAAGAACTTGCAACTGCAAAAAATGCTATTATCAAACATTTGTAAAATTCTAGTTGACCAAAAAATATAAAGATAAGTTATGACACTCAAACTTAGAACATAAAGATACAGACACAAAATTTGCACTTTCCAATGAAAACAAGATGAATCTAACTCACAGCCCACGGAAGAATCAAAATCCTTGAGTACATGGAAATTATTGAGTACCCACAGCCTACCGAAGAATCAAAATCATTATTCAATTTTCTCATTAAGACAGCCAGATTAACTATCAACGTATAGCTCCAGCTGATCATCCCCAATATTTAAATCACCAACAAGCCATCAAAATCGAATAATTATTGAAACCCATGATGTAGTAATTCCAAACAATCAAATCCTCTAATGACAAAGAAAAGAAGTCCTCCAACATAAAAGGATGTTCAATTGAATCTACCGGCATAGTCCCAGCCAATCAACTTCACAATTCAGTCCACAAGACATCCATAAACTCTCAGAAACATCACACTTATAATAGTAATTAAAAGAAAATAAAAACTCAACACCATGGAGCACAAACGTAATCAAACCCAATTTGCTTTCAAATCCATCCATCTTGCTCACCATTACTAGTTCCATGCAATCAACCCACAAGTGAGCACTCAAACAAACAATTATACACACCCATCAAGCAAAAACTCCCATATAATCAAATCCCCATCTGGGTTTGCTGATATATTCTCCTAATGCAACCTATTTCAAAAAGGCAATCAAACACTTAATACGCATAAAAAAGGTGAGAGACCACTTACCACCCAATAAGGCAGGCCAGTGATAGTCTGGCTAACAGTAAGCCAAATAACACCATAACCCAAGAAACAAATCACAACACCAACAAGAAGCACAGCCCAAGGAGGGAACTTGTTGCAAGCAATACCAGGTAGCAACCCTACACTCTCTCCAATATCATTGGCCACACCCATGATTGTGAGCTGTTGCTGATTATATCCCAGCACTGATTTCAATACTGTTGAGTACAAAGGGAAGTTGTTAGCATTCCCAGCAGCTATCTCCACCCACACTGCTGCTGCTAAGCCCACCCATGGTGGCCTGCTCCCTGCCTTCAGCGCTATGTTTGGCATTCTGGATTCTCAAAGTTTCAAACTTTTGGCTTTCTTTAGCAAAAACTTCAGACTTTTAGCATTGTTTTGAAAAAAGAATGCAAATAGTTGAAAAACGTTGAAGGATTTGAAGAGCTGAAAGGTGGCTAGCATGTGTAGTAAATATCTACAAGTTTTGACCAACAGCTGAACTTTAAGGAAAAAAAAAAAGGCACAAGAACTAGATTAATAATAAATATCTTTGTGTTGTGTGCGTTCAAGTGTCTTGTATCTTCAGCCTCCAGGTCCTTCAAGTCCCACGATCACATTGTGCACTAAATGTTAGTCTATTTTTTTAAATTAAATATGTAGGATTGATATTTTTTAAATATTAATGATGATTTAAATTTAATCAGTATTTTATATAAATTTAGGATGAAAATCAGTTTATTTTTTTACTCAAATATGAAAAATAGATATTTTTTAAATATTAGTGAGGTTTAAAATCTTAATAATATTTCATATAAATTAATGTAACTAAGTTAATTATATAAATTATAAATATCATATTATATAAATTGTAATCTGAATAATAATCTCATATTAAAAAAAAAGTGTCTTATATCTTTATTATTAATTAATTATGATATAATATCAGTTTTTTAAAAAAATTATATATAATATCAGTTAATGTGATGCAAAACAATATTATTTAACAAATTCTTGGGAAAATTCATATTTTTGTTAAGAATATGTACCAACAAAGTTGAGATAAAAGACTCCTACAATGCACCAACATCCCCGATGGGGATATTTTGTCCATCTCAAAATGCTAAAGACGTGTGTTGATTTCTTTTTCTCCCTTAAGTACAAAATATTAAACGGATGAAATTAATTATTTAGTGTATGTTTATGGTCCAAATTTCTCGAGTATTAAATTTGATATTTATTTGATTTATAGTTAAATTTAGGCTTTTTTGGACAACAAAGATTGGACGTGTCAAACATTGTTGTGTTGGCAAAAATCAATAGTACCCTTTCATTTTCACAACTTAGCTACAACAAATTCTAGAGCGAATCATGAGAAACAACATGTTGAATAAGTAAGTGATTCCTCGTAAAGCTAAACTGGATTGGAATCACGTATGATTAAAAAGGGATTTTGATCCCATACGTATCACCCCACATGTTATAATACATGATGAAACACGTATCAAGTTTTTATTCGGCGCCAGAAGGGGATTTAGGGCAACCACTGCTATCATATATGTTATATATAGGTTATCATTTGTTTCTTATCATTTCTTTTTTAAGTGAAAATGATTGCTTTGAGCATGACACACTAAAAACAATAATAATTAGGTAATGTAGAACCATATGTCCTAAAATAAATTTGAAGAATTATTGGAGACGTGCTTGACATATACCGATCACTCCGAATGCCTAGGTGGGCTCATTCTATCAAACTGTATTTTTATAGAAGGGCAAACAATTATTAGATCTACCCTTCAACATATTTTGTTTTAATTTTGTAATTTAATTTGAAAGAAAAGAAATGTTAAAAACTAAAAAGTAAAATTAAATAACCTAAAACAAGCACATTTATTTACCTACCAGGCCGGCTTGTACCTCCAAATTTATGAAGCTTATCAGTGTTTGGGTGTGTGTCTATTAAGGTAGTATTTAATTTTTTAATTGAAGTGGAAATTTCGAAAAGTAAGAATTTTATAATTAAAAGTGTAAAGTGAAAATGAGAGTGGGAGTAAGAATACATTATTTACTTACACTAAAATGAGAGTATGAAATTGAAATCAGAATTCAATAATATGTATACTTTGTCTGAGATTAGGAGTAAATAATTTAAATTATAATTGTACCCTTATTTAGAAAATTATTATTTTTAATTAAAAAATTAATAAAAAATATATTTAAAAAATAAAATATTTATTTTATTATATTTTTAAATTAATATTAATTACTAATATTCTTAACTATGTAAATCACAATTTTTAAAATAAATTATTTATTTTATTATTAATTTTAATTATATAAATTAATAATAATTGTTAATATTTTTTTATTTTGATTATATAAATAAATGATTTATTTTATTAATAATAATTATTAATATTTTTATTTTATTGATTTTATAGTCTACTTGTTGAATTATTTACTAATTATAAAGTGAATAAAAATATATTTTTAAAATAAACTATTTATTTTATTGTTAATTTTAATTATATAAATTAATAATAATTATTAATATTTTTAAGTATATAAATCCCTATTTTTTTAATTTTAATTATGTAAATTAAAAATTATTGATAAGAGGAATAAAAATGAAACATCATTATTAATAATATAGTACAAAATTAATATTTCCTTAGAATAAATTATTTATTATTACTAATATTTAAAATAAATAAATATAATAATATTATTTTTAAGTAACTTTTACATAGAATCAATGTAAATTATTATTTCTAATAAATGTAATATTATTAAATAAACTAATAATATTATTTAAATAAATATGATATTATTATTTTTAAATAAATGTAATATTATTTTATTTTAATAAATATAATTATAATTTAAGGGAAATGATAAAAATAGAAATGATTGGGGTGGATTCGCACTCCCATGCCCCTCATAAAAGTGAGAATCTCACTCCACACTCCAAAAGGGGATGGGATCTATAGAGTGAGATTTCCACTCTCTCAAATTAAGTTATGTAAATATTGAAATTATAGGAATTCACACTCCTCCCACTTTAGAAAGTAAACATAGTATAAATAGCCAATGAACACTGCAAATTAATAGCACCCACAATTTTACATGCTCATACAACTTTCTAAATTCAAATTGCTCAAAATAAATTTTCCAAATTTTTCTTTACGCAGCCAATTTGAAAAGCACCTAAAAATTATGGGACGTCTAAAAAATTTAAGAAAATAAAAAGAAATGTAAAAACACATGAAATGTGTTGATAGTTGAATACTTTCAACCATCTCTATTCATGTTTTTGTCTTTTGGTCAAATAGTATTACCTTTGCAATTATGAGTGTAATAGATATTCTTCAAATATTAGAGAGGATAAAAATTTAGACAATATTTTATAAGAATTAATGTATATAAATTAGTTTCAGTAGCAATAATAATTTGATTATAAATATATGAGTTATATATTTATAAAATTTGATTATGTAATATGAGTTATAATTTAATTGTAATAATCATTGTAATAAGAAAAAAAAATTGTAGTTTGTGTTTATACACTAACGACTTGGCAGCAAATCACATTGTTTCCACATGTAAACGAGATAAGGTTAGGTCATGTCATGTGATTGAGAACATGAATATAATGTAATCAAATCCAATTTCTCTTGTTGTCATAATTTTAAGATTAAAAAAGCCGAAAAGTTTGAATAATTTATGAGGCTGTTCTGATATATATATATATATATATATATAGATATTGTTTTCATATTTATCATGAAGGAAATTTTATAAATATTTAATAAAATTATTGGGATCTAATGTAGTAAACTGATGGAGTGATATCAAAAGGAGTTTGAATGAGGACAATTGAGGATTTAGTTGTGTGCCCCAATTTCGTTTTTCTTTAGTAAAATTTTTCAAGATTATTTCAAAAAAGAAAAAAGAAAAAAATCATCAATAAGTGTAATGTAACGAAGAGTGATCAAGGTGTGCGTGGTCACTCTTTTTTTTTTTTAAGGAATGAATTTTATTCGTTGACCAATAGTGGTCAACAATATAATGTCTTTTAAGTGTAAATACATGATTATATTTAGCTTCAGTACAATGTATATGATAAGACTATAGATGGTAGATATTCTCACGGAAACGGGTTCTCGAGAATTTTTCCCATTTGAGGAGGGTATATGGACAATTCCATTTGAAGTGGAATACTCATCCCCTCCCCAGTTTCCCATTTTCCTATTTTAGTTTTATTTTTTAGAGTTATTAATGGATAAATAATAAAATTTAAATTATAAAATATTAAATATTAGAATAAATATCCAATATCAAAATATTTATATAAATATACTATGAAACCGTTGGGCCTAATTAACCAATTATAGTCTTGAATTACTATTTCATCAGGTCTTATTTAAAAGGTCTTAGCCCAAAACTTTTCTTTTAAACTTTTATTAAATAAAACAAAAATTTTTATTAAAAATATTAATTTCAGTATCTATATCAATTTCATTTATTTTATTATTAATATAAAAAATTTTTTTTTATTATAAAATAATAAAGATTGACGAAGATAATTATACTTATGATTTATATTTTGTAGTGTGACTTATAATAGATTAAGGTTAATATAAGATATATTATCAAATTTAGAAACCAAATACATATTTGTTATTCAATAGTTTATTTCAGGATCAAAGTTCCTCTATTATTATTCTAGGAGGAGGGGATAGAGACTATGCAAAATACCAGGGATTGATATGGGGATGTCGGTTCCCCCCTCCTCCCCCCCTTCCCAATTGTCATATTTAGATAAGACTTTAGACACAAGCCTAAAGTAAATACGTATCTACAACCATCACAAAAATTGAAAATAGAAAAAATTTCACTAATTAAAATTATTTAAGTATCGAACTAATTTTATGGCATTGACTTAGCCTACCTCAATTAATGTAGGTGAAACCTTTTCTAATATGAAAATGTAAAACAATACAACACAACACAGCAAAATATTAAAACAAAACACAAGCAACTAAGAAAACTACCTCTCTTAAAATAATCTTCAAAGACCCCTAATCTTAGGTCATCGTTAACTTATCTCGAGCCATCGAAACCTTAATGTACCAATCACTAGAGCCTCTCAACAACTCCAATATAAGTATATCATCCTGATATGAACATTGATAAGATCTTGATAAAGAAATTGAAACAACATTATTTTCGTAATTGAAAGAATTCTAAGAACAGCAGATATACAATAACCAACCACAAAAATACAAACAAATCTAGAAAAAGAAAATGCAAAGAAAATTACATAAAATAAAAAAGACAGAAAATAAAAACACAAAATAAAAAGAATAAAGAACATAAAAAAATAAAACACCGGCCAGAGAGGAAAGTTCCTCCCTAGCTGAATTTTTTTTTTTTTGACTTCTCGGACAACTATTGGAGGGCCATGGTTTATGACTAATAGTCAAATTATATTCCAACAACGACAACAAAAAAAGTCAATAAGATGACTAGATTTGGATACTTTGAGGTTAGTGAGAATGGTGGCGGCGAAATGGTGAGGGTGCTATTGGTGATAGTGGTGAGGCTACTGGTTCAAGGTAGTAGATCAGTGTGATAGCAACAACAGGCTGCCAACGACATGAACAAGATTGCTTAAGGGATCTACGTCTTTACTTGAATAAATTTCTGAATAAATAATATATTTTTAATTTTAAATTAAATTTAATTATATTAAAATAAAAAATTAAAAAAAATTAAAATTTGATAATATATCTTACATTAACATTAATCTATTACATAAATCACACTACAAAATATAAATTACTAACATAATTATCTTCAATTCTCATTATCCTATAATAATAATAATAATAATAATAAGAAATTACTTTTATTTCAATAATAAAATAAATAAAATAGATATAGATACTAAAATTAATATTTTTAATAAAAATTTTTGTTTTATTTAATAAAAGTGTAAAATAAAAATTTTAGCCCAAAACCTTTTGAATAAGACTTGATTGAATAATAATTCAAGACTATAACTAGTTAAATAAGTTCAAAAATTTTATAGTATATTTGTATAAATATTTTGATATTTGATATTTATACTAATATTTAATATTTTATAATTTAAATTTTATTATTTATTCATTAATAATTCTAAAAATTAAAATTAAAAATTAAAATAAGGAAATGAGGAATTAGGGAGAAGATGAGGATTCCAACTCATCTATGTTCCTTCTAAAAAAAAGAATTTAAATAAAAAAAATCACCTTTGTCTATTTTTAAAATTATCTCATATTTTTTTCAAATGAGAAAAATTATCCGTAAAGTCCTGCCCCCTGAGGATTTCTGCATGAGCCGTGGTGTGGATTCCATGGACCATAGTTGATAGTCCCGACCGTAGTCCCCAGTGAAGTTTAACGCGCTCCAACCTTATTATAAGTGATAACATAATATATCAATTAAAAATAAAATCATAAAATAAGTGTAAAATGGGCTCAGCCCAAACCTTATCCAAGTTTTTATGGATCAAATTTTCTATCTGAAGCCCCTAAGTGCCAAGGCCGTGTTAACTACTCAAAACTAAAATTTGGTCTCAATTGGGGCCTTTTCCCTTCGAAATTGGTCGAAGAGTTTTATATTCTCTGTACGGGTGCCTTGAATTTGTATGATGGAACAAAAATATAGTATTGTACAACTTTGATCAATGTATTCATATAGAGATCACGAACATTGGTTAGCTTAACTAGTAAAATGTTTTGGGATAATGTAACAAGTTTAAGGTTTGTACATCCGCTCACATCAAATTTTAAATATGTTATAATCTACTTATATTTATAATCAGAAAATTATTAGAAATTATTTAAATAGCATTGCTATTATGCAATGTCTGTTTATCCATGCTATCTAATTTTACAATAGACCAAATATATTTTTAAATAATTAGAAGAAAATTTAAATGCATAAAGCTCTGTATTCATGCACTGACATATATACGTAGTATGCAAAGGATGTAGCAAGATTTTGACAGTCAATAATGCAGATTTTCCAAGGCATAATTGACATTAATACATTCGTGGATGAACTGCCACAACGATAACATACTTTTGCACACATCAATAATTGAGATTCTGAATTTCTAGTAGCCTCAACTGGGGATGAGTTTTAAATTGTCTGGTGTAAGTGAATATGCAGACATGGGGTATTAAAAAATATTGGAAATTTTTTTAAATTAACGATGATTTTCTTTTACGTTAATATATATATATATATATATATATAGATTCTTCAAGAAACATGTCAGGCTGTCAGTAAATGATTATGCTAGCAAAGATGTCATAGATTGAGATTTCTAAAATGTGCTAAAGCCATTAATTTGTCTCCTAGCCCGAAACATTGGCGCACACGTTGCCGTCCCATAGTTGGGCCTTTTTTTTTAAAAAAAATTTAATTTTATATTATTCTGGCAAACTGTTATGACCACATAAAAAATTTAAAAAAAAAAGCCTTAATCCGATCAAGAAATCAGTCAATAGTTAAATGGTAAATCACTAATTTTACTATCTAATGTTAAAAAAAAAAGTTTCTTATATACATCTTATAGGGTTTGAATTTTTTTTTCAAAATATTTTGAAATATATTTCGTTGAAGGCCCACATATAGAATAGGCAATTTATGAAGAAATTCATTTAACTTACACTTAACCTATTCAGATAAATTTGTACTCGAAGAATTAAACTAAATCAATTTGAATTAATTTAGTTAACTTCTTTGTTTTTAATTTTTAATTTTCACTCATTTATCAATTCAAAATTTTTCTAAAACCAAAACTAGAACTAATATTCGAATCAAAACGACCAAAATAGTACAAAATATCTACTTTTGTCCATACATCCAAACTGTGATCTAAAGCGTTTTAGTAAATTTTTTAGATTTATCATAAGTAGATTTGTTGTAAATATATTCAAATTTTATCATCAAAACCAATAAATATGCTATTAATTCAACTCTTTAAATCATAATATCAAAATTTCAAATCATATATATATATATATATATATATATATATATATATATATATATATATATATATATATATATATATATATATATATATATAAGTTAAAAAACTCATGAATAAAATAACACTGGATGGATAAAAAAACAAATTTTATGCAACTGAAATAGTCTTTCATCGAGCCCATAAAATATGAATGGCTCCAACTTAAACCAACGCACGTAGCAAAGGAACCACTTGTAATTTGTGGCAATTTTTTATTTTATTTTATTCAAAATGCTAACAATTCGATTCACATGTTTAATTTTAAGAAAGTAAACCCTATTTCATATTAAAGTGTTATAATTTTAAGTTATTGAATATTTGATGAATCCAAACACACTAAAAAAACGGTTTCATTTTGGGATATTGTTTTGATTTGGTTATTCACGTTACTTTTTTTTTTTATTCTTTATCCTTAATATTGTGAATGTAATAATTCTTTCATTAAGATATAAGTCTATTGGTATTCACATTACTTAAGTTTGAGTCACTTAAATTAGCAAAACGACGTGAGCGCAAAGTGTATAGCTTGCGTTTTGGTCAGATTTGGCTTAAGAGATATTGTGTGCTCCTCACATGATAGTCTAATATATTCTGAGTCTGGTAAAACCGTTATGCCACGTGTTTCTCACGTGCAATCTGGAAACTAAAGTCTATTGCAGAGTTAGTTTTACACCTGGAAATTCAGCAGTATTCAGGTGTGTACAAGTCGTTGCAGTGTGATTTATAAGAGAGAAAGAGTTGTATCTTCTTCTCTGGCGTGTGAGTGATAATGCGCTGTAAAAATTCTTCGTAGAATTATCAATAAAGCTCTATGGCCAGTTCTCCCGTGGATGTAGGCTCAGCATTGGCCGAACCACTTGATTGACTTGTTCTTGATTCTTTGATTTGCTATTCAGTATTTTACTTCTTTGATTTAATTCTAGAGAGTAATAGATTAGGGTTCTTGAAGTTCATTGATTAAATCCTGTATCGAAATTGACACAAGAGTTTTGCATCTTGATTTATCTTACAAAATAACCTAAGCAGTAGAAGTTGATCTCGTAAAGGAATATATGCAGATCAAACTTCAACGTAATGTATAGCTGTTTTGAAAAAAAAAAAAATATAATAGATTTTTTATTATATAAGTGTAACAATTAAATCAATTTAGTTTTTAAGATTCAATATGTAATATTTATTAAATATTTTAATATTATAATTTAATTTCAATCTCAAAATTAAATTTTATCATTTGTGAAATCTAAGATGTTTTTCACCTCATTCTAATTAAATATTTGTCAAAAGTCGACCAAATTAAATGCAGATTCAAGAAAAAATTATCATTGCAAAGGAAACTTTGATAGAATCACAATCTTCCACCCCTGTTAAAATTTTAAAAAAAAAATTATTGTGAGCTCTTTAACTTTGACATGAAAATGCAATAATTTGTAAATTGTATATAATGAATTATTAATTCTTTAATTTGGGAAGTCTCTTCGACAAATTACAAAGAAAACTTGTGAACCCATGGGCCGTGGTTGTGGAAAGGAAGGTCCACCGTCATGCCCACAAAAATAAGCATACGATAGAAATTATTTTATTTATAAAATTATCCATATGGAAATACAACGACTGTTTGAATGCTGATATTTAAACAAAAGTAAAATTGAATTAACTAATTCATATAGTTTTACAAAAAATTGATAAATAATCAGTTAATACTATAACATCATACAACGTTATAATATCATACAATGTTTTAGTTCATTCCATTATTATTTATTATTTTATTATTTGTTCAGTTTCTTTAGTACTTTTCTAACTTTTTTTGTTTAATTTATAAATTTATGCAACTTGAACCCATAGCAGCATGACCCAAGTCATGACTTGCCATACGCAAAGTCACAGTCACTCCAAAGTGTCACATACATACATATATATAATTTTGTTAAATTACAAATATTATAACTTACAATCCATATAAAAATATATAAAAACTTATAATATAATGTGTGTGTATATATATAGTCTTATTAAATTACAAATATCATAACTTATAATTTATACAAAAATATGTAAAAATTTGTAATATAATAATAGACTTTAAATACTTTTATATAGTTTAAACGGCTTTGGAAGTTAATGGAAAAACTTTAGGTTTGTGGAATTGATCACCCCACTGTTTTTGGCTCAGAATCTTTAAAATGATAGCCGTAGAATAGGTTGGCTCAAAATGAGACTCACTAAGAAAGAAGTATTTAAACTTAATAAACTTAGTGAACTCTAAAATACTTTGATAATAAGGCTGAGGTTTTGATAAGTCTTAAGGTTTAAAAAACCAGCCTTTAGGAAAAATCTTTGTAATAGCTTGAAAAAGATTAGAATGATAAAACCCATCTTCCATGGATAAAACATTTTGATGATAGGCTTTATTAAACTAATTCGAAGATTTCTGTGAAAGCTTGGATTGCGAAACCACAATTTGAGAAGATGAGTTGTCACTGGAAATAACTGCTTTAAAAGAAGAAGAAGGCTTTATAATTTCTTTAGAAATAGATTTTTCTTTCTCAAGAACTTGAGAAAGAGCTTTGCTTTAAGAAAAACTTTGTAAAGTGAGCATGAGCTCAGGGAATTTAGAAATGGATTGCATCCATTCTTTTAACTGCTCATCAGAGGTAATGACTTTAAACTAAGCTTCTTGTTCTTCAACCATGTCAATCTAGGATTTGATTGACATTGCAGAAGAGAGCAATTTGTCTTTAGAAGGGGTTGAAATAGATTTTTTTAGAGTCTTTAAGAGGGGCTCTACCTTGTCTTTCTTCTTTGGAGGCATTATCTGTTTTGCAAAAATTTTCTGATTAGAAAATTAGGAATAGAATTTGTATCACCTTTAATAAATTCAATGTCAAAATAAAAAACACTTAAAATAGCTTGCCATCGTGCAAAAGTTTATTTTGATGCAACGTTTTGAATATATTTTTAAAAACATGTTTTGCAGCTTTACAATCAATTCTAAGTAAAAATTTTTTATTTAACAAATCATTTTGAAATTTAAATATGCATAAAACAATAGAAAGAATTTCTTTTTTGATAATAGAATAATTTTTCTGACAATCATTCCAATGTGCAAAATATATTGTTCTATCTGTTTTAGAATTCCTCCATATCCTAAGTCTGAGGTTTCAGTCTCAAAAATTTTAGGTAATGTAGGATTAGCAAGAAATAAATATGGTATTTCTCTTACAATATTCTTTATTAATTTTACAACTTTAGTATGTTAATCTGCCCATGCAATATGATTCTTTTTTAGTTTGTCATGTAAAGGTTTACGCATTCTATTAATATTAGAGCAGAAATCAAGCACATAATTTTAACTACCAAGAAATATTTGCAATTGGGTTTTGTCAAGAATTTTATCAGGAAACTTGTCAGCAAATGCAAGAAATCTCTCAATAGGAATTATAGTTCCTCTGGAAATGTAATGTCAAAGGAATTTGATTTTAGTTTGAAATAAAGATACTTTAGAACTTGAAACAGCAAGACCAACTTTTTTAGTGACATAATAAAAAGTCTTTAAATGTTTGAGATGTTAATCAATTGTTTGAGAAAAGATCAATACATCATCAATATAAACAATACAGAATTCATAATAAGGATTATAAATGTCATTAATAATCATTTGGAATTCTAAAGGGCATTCTTTAAGCCAAAAGACATAACTATCTATTCGTATTGTCTAAAAGGAACAATAAATGCATGTTTTATACCTATCTTTAAGATGAATCTAAATTTGCCAAAATTCAGATTTCATATTAAACTTTGAAAAGATGAATGTAGAATGAAATTTTTGAAGTAAATTTTTTTATTAGGTATTGGATACCTAATCCATTTTAAAGCTTTATTAAGAGGTTTATAATTTATAACAAATCTCTGTGTACCTCTTTCTATTTTAGAATTCTTGTTGACATAGAAAACAACATAAGATTATAGAGATTTGGACTTAACAATAAGTCATTTAGATTCCAAATCTTTGATTTCATTTCTGCATGTTGTTCTAAATCCATATTCATTTGGATTGGATGAGCTTTAATAGGAATTTTTTTTTTCATCAATAGAATTTTCATATGACAAATCTACCAAATGTTGCTTTCTATTCCAGAAGATAGTTGGTAAGTCAGCACATATTTCTCTTTCAATGAGGGCTTTGAGGTCAGAAATATTTTGTTTTATAAAACCATTCTAGAGTTGATTTTCAATTCTTTGTAGATTCAAATCTTTTTCAAACAAATCAAATCATTTTGTTTTGTCTTGAGAAAGATATTGATGTGGTTCTAGTAAACAAAACATGCTTTGACAATATTTAAATTCTTTGTTTTAGGCTTTTCTATGAATAGAAAAACAAGTTTTTTGTTTTTTGCTTTAAAAGATATATTATCATAATTGACAGTATAAGGAATAATAAGGTTTATAAGAGGGTTCCTAAAATGACAGTATGGTGTATGTCATTTGTTAAGAGGAATGAAGTTTTGAATTCAAAACCACCGTTATAAATTGAGGCACAAACTTTAGATTTGACTTTAAGTTTTGAATTATTGGCTGTAGAAAGTCTTTTATTTGTTTTTTCATGAAAAAGTTTCGGGACAATATCTTCTTTAATACATATTAAATTAGCACCAGTGTTAAAAAGACAATAATGTCAATTTCAAAATCTTTTGAGACAATTATAATAATTTTTATCAAATATTTTTGTGTGATAATTTGTTTTAAAACTACTAGAAAGTCATCGGGTACTTGACTCGATATTTTCAAGGCTTTGTTCATTTTTATCACCATCATAAGATTCTGGTTCTTTATCAGAATCTTCTTGAATTGTCTTTGTAAAAGAAGTTGAATTGTCTCAGAATCATTCTTCCGTTTTTCTTTCAACTATTTTATTTCAAGTTTAATATATCATCGATCTCTTTCTAAAGATCTTAGATATTAGAAGTTATTTTCTTTGTTTGTTTTCTTATCCAAAATTTCAGTAAGATCATAAGTGTTCTTTTTAATAATACTGGGCATTGGAAGTTTCAGCTTTGTCTTTTACTTCCAATGACTTTAGAAGTTTATCAAGGTATTCTCTTTGAAGAGTAGGATCATAAATGTGTTTGACTAATTCAAAAAAAGTCTCTTGATCTTTAGTCAATACATTGACTTTCTTTAAGTAGGATTCGGTATTAGTAGAACTATTGCTTTCTGACTCAGAATCAGAGTCTACTAGTTCATCAATTTGAAGAGCCTCACCGTCTCCTGTCATGGAAGACTCAGAGTCAGATGACTCAATGAGCAAAGGGGCTAAAGTACTTGTTCATCAAGATTAAGCTCATGAAGCTTTTTGCTCATGTAGTAAAATTTTACAGTATGACCTTTTTTACCACATTTGAAACAAGTAGCTTCTTTATAATTAAAAGGGGCATTTGGTTTAGCTTTACTTTTAGAAAAGTTTTTCTTCTTATAAGGCTTTGAAGGCTTCTTATAAGAAAGTTCTCTAGAGTGTTGAAAAGGTTTATTATACTTCTTAGATTTGTAATGTTTTTTATAAAGTTTGGAAGAACACTTACCATTACAATATCTATAAGTAGAAGCTTTAAAAGGGTCATAATTGAACTGTTTATAAAAGCTGCCCAATTCTTTTTTAGATTTTCTAAGCTCACACTTTAATCTTTTATAGAGTTTTAAGTCTTGACAAATCTTTAGACCTTCCTTATTGACAAAGCTAACAAGTTCACCATAAGGAAGATTGTCATAAGGGATATGATTGTCATGTAAAGCTTTAATAGAATTTCTAACTTTTTACCCAAGAGGGTTAGTAACCCTGCTAGGAACTTTTCCTTCTAAGTAATATGATTTGCACCATCTCTTAGGAAGAGTCTGGTAAAGAAAGTAGATTAATAACTTTGGAATTCACTAAGTTTCCTACATCTCAGGTTGTGCAGTAACTCAGTATTTTTATCTCTTAGGTGAGAATGATCACCTATGAAATGAAAGGAGATAGTCAGAATCAAGGTGGCTACTGCATCCTAAATTGGATCATTTAATTCATCACAAATGGGGACTCCATTCTCATATGTTTGAATAGTATTTAGAATGTCTAATTGTTGCTATTTAGTGAGAAGGTGATCCCACCAACCTTTAAATTGACCAGTAAACCTAATAATAAAGATTTCTGCAATAACTTTGTCAAAAGTTCCTAATTGAGTTTTATAGACATTGGTTGCCATAGTCATTTGTTGAAACAATCCAAGAATGTTATATTCAGACAATCCATCTTTATTCCATTCATATACAGAAGATGCAATGAGCCTAGATTGATTTAAAGCACTTGGTCTATTGTCTATGGCCAAGTTTGGTGGAGATTTGACTGTGGGAAGGACTAATTCCCAATAGATTTTGTTGGCTTTAGGAAGATGTTCTTCCTTGAATGCTTCTATATTTGAAGAGGCTATAGAAGTCTGGTCATAATCTAGTACACCAATTTTGCTAAATTGGACACTATCAGGAGTAATCTGAACTTTACTAGAGGAATAAAAAGCTTTTATCCTATCTAATTGGTCATGAATGACTTTAGCAAAATTTGATTTTGAATCATGAATAAGCTTTTGACTATATTTCGACTTGAAAAGGTTTGAAAATAGATTCTTTAAACTTTTTCTCAGAATCAGACTTTGTTGATTTTAAAGAAGAAGATGGGATATGAGAAACAGTTATGGTTGACTTTTGAAATTGGCTTTCCAATCTAGTCAACTGTTTTCCTATAGTATTTAGATTAGTATTACAGAAATTATTCTGTTGAATAATACTATCTAAAGTAATCTCAGAATTATTAGACTTATGTATTTTATAAGGTGAAGCTTTAATTTGGATAGGGGATCACCATCGTCAATGGTTATACTCTTAAGAGGTAGATGTTCTGCTTCTATAGTCCTATCACTATCAGAAATGTTCCATTCAGGAATTTTTTTTCTGACAACAATGAGGTTTGATTCTTTAAATGCATAATCAATGTGATTATCATAAGTATACATCTTAAACCAATCAAAAAACAATATATGAGCTTTATGCAAATGTATAAATTTATAATAAACTTCTTGAATTTCTTTTCTTTACTTCAAAAAATGTTTAAAAAGCCAATGTTTTTTATCTTTATTGTTATCTGAATAAAAATCATTGTGAAGAAAATCTTTTATCAAGTTCAAAATCTTTTTTAATCACATTAATTCTATTTTCATTAACAACAAAACATGAGGGAGAAGTTCGAAGAGAATGTTCCTTCTCTTCTTGTTCTTGTTCCTATTGACTGTTAGTGTAAATGGGATGAGGTACACTAGTAGTGTAGTCAACAGAATGAATAGATGAGCTAGGTATATCCGAAGTGAAAACCTAAGCTGGCTATTAATTTGTTGAAATGAGAGATTTATTACAGATGGTATTTTTGAAAATCTCCTTTCAACTGAAGGAATGATAGTGCTTGAATCCCTATCGGAAAATTTAGAGGATATAGATCTCCTAAAAGACAATTTAACTTTACTATTTAAATATTGAGTCACATTTTGTAACTCTATATTAGGCTCAAGTTGTTTTGGAATCACTGGTTCAGCGGCTCATTCAAGAATTCATTCTTCAGGAAGATTGATATCTTTCCATTAGATGAGCTTTAGAATAACTGTGTTTGCTTTGGATAGGTTAGTCTGCAAAGAAGAGTTTCATCTATTTTTTACTGGTATTTATATTGCGTATTAAACGCAAAATGCATGGCTTTATATGAGATTTTAAAAATTCATACAATAGGAATTGATCAATTCCTTCAACTATATGATAATTATGAGTTTTAATTTGAAGAATCATACTCTTTAAAATATTTTTGTCTTTAAGGGAAACTGTTATGTTTGGATAATAGCTGAAGGAAACTGATCCTTTACAGAGACTTGATTCAATGCTACTAAGTAGAGAATCATCAAAGGAGATAAATCTTCCATCTATGAAGACAGCCAGTGATTGAAGTGTTTAATCCTTCTTTAGTCAATAGTTTTATTCCAACCTGAATTAAACAAATATGGATATAATTAAAATTCTTTTCTTTTAATCGCTTTAAGGATTGCTCTGAAAACAATTGAATTGTTTCAAAGGGATTGGAAAGAGTTATGTCACGTTCTTCAGTTTTAATGACATAATCACTTTTTAAGAAATCAAACTTTTTAGTTTTATAAATCAATGTCTTTATTAAAATCTTCAATTATGAATTCTTCTGAATTCACAACATGCTTTAAATCACTAGTCCTCCCGGAGGAAGAGATAGAAAATGATGATGTTCTACAGAGTAGAGAATACATGTTAAAAACCTATGATCTAGTTTTAGTTCAACAGTAAAGACTGCAATCCACAGTTGAAAATTGGTTTTACTGTTCTTTAACCAAATCGGGACTTACGATCAAAAACTACTAAGACATTCAAGGTAACACTCACCACTCCTGTAGTGTTCAACATTCACACTAATTTTTAACCTAGAGTTTCTAAACTATACAACACTATCCTCTCATTGGCTCTGATACCAGTAGAAAAATAGGATCGAAGGATGATAGTGTAATTAAAAAAATTAAATAATATATATATATAATTTTTGTTAAATTATAAAATATAACTTACAACCCACACAAAAATATATAAAATCTTGTAATATAATAATAGACACTAAATATTTTTATGTGAGTTATAAATTACAATATTTATAATGTAGCCGAACTATATATATATATAAATTGAAAGAAGTTGTTGCACATGTCCTTGTTTGTATATATTATTAAAATTTTCAATTAATTATAAAATCATAATTTAATAACAAATCAACATAAACTTAATTAAATCATATATAACTTAATAACTTATTTATGTTTTAAAAAATTATAATTATTAAATTATGAATAAGTTATATCTATTAATTAGTTTAAGAGTTAGAATGTTTTCGAACAATGGAGAAAATATTCTATCAAATCATCTGTCTTTATTTTATCGATGGCTTGTATGGATGACATTTGGCTCGAACAGTACGACTACTGGATACATATTTAACCAATATCAAAAGATGTAATAAGCATAACTGATTGCTTTACATGTCACAATATCTCTAATAAGTATTCTCATTAATGGTGTAGTGAAATATTTTGTTGGTAAGAAATATTATTTGGTGCTTTTGGTCTCTTTCTAGAAATAGCTGAAACAATATGTAATCTCCTCCCTTGTAAACTAACTTTTTGAACTCTTACATTCATAAGAGTGACCATATCCTCTATTTTATATCACGTTCATTAAAATCTTTATGTTAATTAATTATCTTTTTAAAAATCATTTCTTTAATTTTTAGAGGTAATACTATAATAAAGACTGAAAGATTATAAATGTAATTCTTCATGAACCAAGTTATGAAGAGATTTCTATTGAAATAAGCTTAATCTTTGAATGCCTATTCTTATTACTTAAATTGGCCTAGAGAAATCAACAACTGTATTTAACTCTCCATGCGTTTAATTTTAAAGTTAAATTTGGACAAAAATTCTATCAACCAGATCAAAAATTTCTCATTCTTTTCTTTTCAATAACTTTCGAAAGTATTTGTAACTTATTTTAATGACAAATAAAGTTAAAAAAAAAAACTAAAATTTTTTAATTCTTTTAAACACATGATAACATTTCTTTTTAAAAGATGAGTAGTAATATTGAGCATCATGTAATTATCATAATTTATAGTAACAAATAATTTTATTAATATCATATTCATATAAAATTTCTTTTATATAATATCTTTAGACATGACAGTTCTCCTTTTAACTATTGTAAATAATAAGTGATACAACTCTTGTATTAATTAAAGGAGTGACTTAAATCTGTACAAAAATACTATCTTCTTGAATTTCTCCTTTTTAATAATCCTAAAAGTATTTATAATCTGTTTTAATTACAAATAAAATTAGAGAAAGAAAGAACTGAATTCAAAAGATAGATCCAACAAAATTCAAACTAATTGAGACAAAAAAATCTAATTATTATTAGATCTCAAATTCATGAATCCTCTAAGTCTCATTGAACTAACCCAATATTCTATATCAATAAACATTCAGAACAAATCCGTAAAAAAAAAAAAAATTAATCATTAAGATACTTAATTATAAGGCCAACTCTTCTTTTAAAAGATAATTTAATTTACTTGTTTTTGTTTTAACTTTTATAAAATCATAATTTAGTGTTTCAAGGTCACTCAAAATTACTCTCAGATTCACTGAATTAATGTTAAATTTCCCAGATTCATTTCCTTCTCTCTTTACAATTACAACTTTTCCTCTACTTCTATCAAAACTTCCTGTCACAAAGATCAAGAAAATAAAAAGCCAAAAGCCCAAGTCACTCTTATCCGCCAAATCACTGAGTCAACTCGCTAACTCACTCAAAACTCAATCCCTTTCAAACAAACATTCACAATTCACAAAGCATCGGCTTTAGACATTATAGAAAGCCGGCTCGGCCTCGGCTCGAAAGCGGCTCGGCGGCGTTGCTGGTGAGAGGAAGGCCTAATCAGAGCAGTCAACGCACGTTTGACCAACTCTCCTTCCACTCCTCCGATTCTCACGAGCGAATTTGTCATCGCCGATCTCCTATAATTCAGCCTACTACTCGAGTGATGCGAACACGACGCCGTTTTATGACTGTTGTTGCTGTTCGTCCTCTTATGCAACGCGCACCGGAAGGAGCCAGGGTGCGTCGTCGGCGAACACGCGCAGGTCCTCTTCGGGGCGTTGAACGACGCCGCATTGTTGCTTTTACTTATCTGTCGCGTGTACGAGATCGAACGGCTAGGGGAGATCGGGCGGTTGTCGATTGAGAACCGGACGGACGGTGAGGATCGGTTGTGACTTTGGACGTGGTCATTATGGTGGCCGTAGTACGGATTGACACGTGTGGGAGAACTAGCACGTGCGAAGAAAGTGGAGGAGGAGGAGAAACTGGAAGAAGTAGAAGAGGCGAAAGAGGAAGAGAGTGAGTTTCTACGAAACGTGGCTAGATCTGAACCGTTGGGTTTGTTTCTTGCTGAGGAGGATATTGGCATTAGGATTATCAGAAGAAAGAAAATTTTCGGGATTTTTTTTTAATAGAAAATACCTTTTTTCAGAGCGCCGTTTTCTGGCGTTATTTGGGCAAACCTAAGAGCAAGGAAAGGAGGTTATTTATAGGTGGGGGAAGGAGAGTGGGCGGTCTGTAATTTTGTAGGATTTGAGTGGCGTTTCCGTGTGAGCGTGGCCGTTGGTTATGCGGATAAAACTAGTAGCGGCTCGCGGGTTCGGATTTCCCTTTCGTGTTTTGGAAAGTAAAACTAGGGGCTACCAAGAAGCACGCGCCAATAAGAGAGTGTAAAACACGGAGGATTGTTAATTTAATAAAAATAGCAGTCGTTGTTGTATCTTTTTAAAATAAATTTTGTACCTTAGCACAATGAATAAACATTTTTTCAAGGATTCCTGTTGTTGCCGAAAAATAACTTCAATAGATGAATTTATTTTTGGTTAAAAATCGACACAAACAAAATTTGAACTATAATCTAGCTTTAAAATTAAAGAAATTTATCAGACTTATTAATAGAGATTGGATAAAAAATTCTCTTATGCTTAAATTAGATTTGAAATATATTGAATAGTTTATTAGAAAGAAAATAACTCAAATATATTAGTACTCCATGGATTCAAGTAGACTAAGTAAGATGAAATAACATAAATTTTCTTTCTATTCTCTATAATGAATATTGAATGATAATTTTTTTCTTTTTATTTTTTTATTTATGGTTGTCAATCTCGTAAAAATAAACAATAATATTCTCCTTAAAAGTCATCAATCTTTCTAACTTGGATGGTTGGCTCATACATAATAACCGAACCCAATAATTTATTACTATATTAAATATTAATATAATTCTCACTATAAGTATAATGTAAATATTCATAATATTGCTTATTATTATTTATCAAAAATATTAAATAATGTGCTAAATTAAAGAGTAAATAATTTACATTGTGTAATCCGTGAGTGACCTTTATAGTAAATAAATATTTAAATTATAAATTATAATTATTATGAAAAACTTAGTTACTATCACAATCGTATTTTCATAACATATTGTAATATAGTTATTGTTTAATCTTATAATTGACTTTATTTCAAATTTTGGGACATATCTATCCTAAAAATATTTGACTTAACTTGAACATGTGTAGACTGAGTATTAATTTCTATTTTATAAAATAATTTTTTTATTTTTTTAAATTTTTACTCATAGAAACAAGATATTGTTCAATTGTAATTAATTGTAACCCACGCGCTATATGATGTTACAATTGTACAGTATCCTTATAGAACTAGGCAGAGGGGTCCAGTATGGGTGGATCCGGTCCGGTTTAGGCCTTTTCGGAAACCGAGAGGCCGCTCAAATTGGCGTCCGTTGATCAAGAGGTTTTTGCTGGAATGCGTAAAAGAGTGCCACCTGTAAAGTTACCTAATACTTGGAGCTTTGGGTCTGGTCCAGTTTGAAACTAGCGTAGATAAGTCTTGCGTCTGGTCAAGTGTCAGAATCTGTTGGTACTTCTTCTGTCTGATTAGTGATTTAATTTGACAAAATTACCCTTCAGATTTGTGTCTTTAATTCTTTATGTCATTATCAGATTTTTTGTTTTTTATTCATTTTTTCTTTTTCGTAATAAGTAAAGATCTTGGCCGGTAAGAACAAGTGAACTACAGTTTGGTTCTTTGACTGATTTACCCTCCAGATTTCTCTTCAATTCTAATGTCACTGTCAAATTTTTGGTTGTAACCACTACTAATGAAATTTATTTTTAAAATTTGAAATGATTAGTGGCACCAATCTCATCATTTTTATTTGAAGTATAGATTTGATTTTCTATTATTGAGAATGATTATAATATGGATTTGAATAGATAAAGTTGTTTTTAAATTTTGAAAGTGAATAGAATATGTTAGGTTCTTATATAACTCAGTTAATGTGTCTTATGTAAAAATGATAATACATAATATCAAGATAATAACATAAGAAAATTAATAACAAGAAAAATATTATAAGGTCAATAATTAAATAGTAACTAAGTAAAAGTGTTGCTATATGGAGCCTAAAAACATTAAATAAGAGGTTATATATAAAATATCAAACTTATAAGATAACTTTTTAATTAAAAGTTTAATTACTAAAAAAATGAATTCTACCTAACAGAAAAAAAATGTATGTAATTTAGTCACCAATCATTTCACGTTGCTCTAAATATTTTCATTTTTCGTAAGCTCACAATAATGTCACACCCAAATAATTAAGAAAAATAGGACAAGCAACAAATTTTTTTTTTTTCTAAAAGTATGTTATAAAAAATAAGCATAATGGTGGTGACGCAATAACGCCATCGTAAAATGAAAATTGTCAAGCCACGGGCCACGACCGATGATTAGCGAAGGAGACACAAGGACAGACTTTTCATGTAGCTGGACCACTTCCGTAATTATCTCAAAACTGGGGACCCTTTTTGACAGGTCAATTCTTGGGAGTTGGGCAAACGGATTTTATTTAATTCATTAATTGTTTTAATTTGCAAATACGACGGTTTCTTAACGATGAACCTGACGGCGAGTTTCATAGATTTTTGGAAGTTTCTACTGTGACATGACACCGCACATTGTATCGAAAACAAATGAAAGGGAAGAAGAAAAAGGACAGTTGGCGCCAGGTGTTGGGTGGTTTATGGGCCGATTTGAACATGCGGATGCGGCTGTAATTGTTTTGGATTTACTTTGATAAAAATAGAAACGGTATGGATTCTCCAACTTCTCGCGATTACGTGCCGGCCAATGGTAATTGGTGGCGAGTGGCTACAGATTGAAGATATGGTACCTGGGGTTAGATTATTATTTTTCATTTTTTTCAAATTTTTGGTCTCACAATAAATTATTTTTTAAATGCTTATCTCATTATTTTTAATAATAATAATTAAATCAATTAAATTCAATAACATTTATTAAGTAGATATTATTGAATTACAGTAATATGTCTGTTGGTAGTTTTATTTTTCTGTTTTAAATTTCACAATACATTATAAATTTATTGATATTATTATAAGACAAAATGACATACACACAACTAAAATGTAAGGAAATAATCATAAATATTTCTAAATTTTTAATAAAGAACATTAAGATCTCATTTTGACTATCATTTAATTATTATACACTTTGTTTTTATTATCTAAAAAGATTGATTTTAATTTTTTATAAATATAAATATTATTTAAATAATATAATTTATTTAATAGACTAATAATATTAAAATATTATTATTTTAATCAATTTAAATATATAAATTATGATATTTATTTTATGAAAATATTTTTATTTATTGTAGGATTTTAAATAAATATTTGTATTAAATATATTTTACAAGTAAAATTTAAAATCTCACATACTAAATAATGTTAAATTATTATTTTACTTAACGTTCAAAATAAATTAAATTTTAATACATTTATTTTAATCTTATTTTAATCCTATTCCTATTTATTATAAAATTTATTTCAATATAATAAAATATATTTAATAGATTATAAAATATTAATTTTTAAAAAATATATATTATTATATTTATTTTAATTTTATATTTTTATTTATTATAAAATATTAAAATTAATTTTTTTAGATAATAAAAATAAAAGATATTATAGTAAAAAAATTAATATCTCTTTTTAAAAAATTAAAAATATGAATAATTATTTCCTCAAACTTTAAGATGTAAGTATCTTTTTCCCTTATTATAAACATTAACTTTGATCAACAATGAGAATGCTTGAAAAAATTTGTTTCTAAAATGGGAGAATTTACTACAAATCAATAAATCAATAAACGGAAGACAAAAATGAATGGGAGGTGCCGTTCGCTTACCTGTCTCCCTTATCGCATATGATTATTACTGGCTCTTGATAAAAGCTATCAATCGATTTCATTGACTAAAGATACTGGACAAAGTCATTGTGAGCCTGAAGGTATTTGTCGTTTTTCCAACGCTGTGTATTTATACCAACTTTATCCCATTTGGATAATGCACATCTCATCAAACTTTAGTGGAAAATTGTGCAGTTTACTGCTAATAGGGTTATCCAAGTTCTCTTTCCGGAAAAAAAAGAAGAAACTTATCCAAGTTTAATAGTGAAAAGTCACATTAAAAAAAAAAAAAATTAACAGTTGATATGGAATTTATTTACTTGAACCACCTCAAGGGAGAGTAATTTTAAACAGAACGAAAATCACTAGATAGGAATTAAGGATCTCTTCAGATGAAATAAGAAACTTTCGTTTGAGACCTTAAATTGGCCAAATACATCAAGCTAGTAGGAAAGAAATGTTGGAATAATATTTATCAACACTAAAAAGTTATAGAAACATGATAAAAATAAGTGAAGAAGTTGTCTATAAAACTGTCAAGCTCACGGAAGTAGATGCACCTTCTAAAAATATGTTCCATTCTTTTATTCACCTTAGGGATCGAATTATATCAAATGCACTGCCACCTATGA